>JAODAL010012724.1:0-94260 GCA_025379985.1 Phyllomedusa bahiana
GAAGGGCAGGGGGAAAAAGGTTTGGATGGCCCCCAACCCCCCAAAACGGGAGGGGGAACAAATGCAAAGGGCGCAAAAAACGCCTTGGGAGGCCAAAAATTTTTTTTTTGGACTCTTCGTCTCTCTGTATCTCGATCATTTGCTTTAGACCACAAAGAAAATCCACCCGGTTTAACATAGCCAGATTTTTAAGGGGGTTTTGTAAACCACCCCCATACAGAGGAAGATAGAACAGTTTTTTCATCCGCCGTATGATTTCGTAGCCCCAATATACTAGGCTGGGGGGAAATCTGAAAAATCTACTGCATTTTCTTAGTGCAAACCTGCGCAAAAACCCGGTGTACAAGTTAAAATACGGATTTTTTTGTTTTTTTCCTATGCTGTGTAGCCCACCAACACTTTATTAAGGTTTTTGAACAACATTGTGACTGTTTTACACCATGAAATAAACGTCCTCGCCCGGGTTAAATTTTAAAATATTTCCCTTTGTGAGGAATGTGATTGAAAACTCGGTTTGACCCTTACTTATTTTTCACTCAATAGCTGGACTCAGCAAACAGCCAATACTTGGAAAAAGCGTAATAAAAAAAAGAATGCAAGTCATCCGGAAGTATTTTTAACCAAATTTTTTTAAAATTTTTTGTTTGTCTTGGACTTTTAAGGAAACCCATCTTTGTAACAGAAGACAGAGAGTCCCTGTGAGGTAAATGGGGCATACAGCCTGTTCCAAAGTAGTTCTGCCTGTGCATATTCCCTAACTCATATATAGTATTTAGACAAAAATTTAAAACTAAAATAGTAGTACCCCTCTGGGGGCCCAAACTTAATCAAAAAATGTACCCCAAATGTATCGGGGCCTGAGGTGAAGCAAAGAAACCCAAATCACTGTGTTGAGCGTTTTTTTATCGACAAAGTTGAAACACAGGTTTTTTATGGTGACGAAATTTCCGATCATGCAAAAATTTAAGGTTTAAAAATCTGTGCATCATCTTTTAAGATCGCCCTTTTTTGGCGCTTCCTGAAATTTTGGGGGGCCAAAAAATAGATTATAGAATAGAGCAGGATGAGATGTTGTGCGACGTCATGATGGGATTGTATGGTTGGATTGGCGGGAAAAAAACACATGCCCCTGTTTTACTAGAACAGCGTTTCCTTTTCGCCTCGTGTCTCTCAGCGCCTCATGGGGATGGCCTGCGCTCTGCCTGGGCCAAAAAGCTCAGCGAAATTACTTTTTCTGCACAGAGAAACCTCTACTATTAGCTGGCCCTTCCAATTTAGTTAGATTAAAAATTTGAACATTTTAGTAGTTGTAGAAAATTTTTTAAAGCAGCATCTACCGTGAAAATTCCCGGGCGGGGGGAGCGGGGGGGGGGGGGGGTGGGGCCCCCGGGGGCGAACACAGACAACCCTTACATAAAGAACACTGGATAAAGTTACCAAGATTTAGTGTAAAATTGTAGTGGAATACTTTTATTAACGTTTTGTTTTTGAAAATTTCCGGGGATTTTGGGGCCCGTAAAATTTAAATTTTGGGATAACACTTTTAAAAGCGGGTTTCCTTTTTTAGCTGAAAAAACCCCACTTTTATTATCGTATCATTTCAGATAGGTTTCTTTTTTACCCATTACACCTGTGACTTTTGTATACCACCTTGCCTTAAATTAAAAACCAGCAATCTTGTAGTCAGCACAGGTTGTTTTTGCCAAAAAATACCGTGTATGTACGAAACATCACATTTACGTTTTTTTGATTTTTGCACCCCCGCATTTTTCATTGACCAGCATTACGTAAATCTTAAAACAGCAATTCTTTTTTCACCACGGTCAATTGAAAGGGGTGCAAAAAAAACCTTTTATTATATCAAAACAAAGTTAGTGTTTTTTGATTTTTTGCGCACCCGCACTGTTCTTGAGCAGCTTACGAAACTTAAACAGAAAATTTCTATATTCACCCGGGTAAATTAAAAAGGTGCAAAAAATACCGTTTATTATCCCAAAACATAATAGATACGTGTTTTTTGGACTTTTGCCCCCAGATTTGTTGAAAGACACCTTCAGTTAAATTTGAATCCAGAAATTTTTTTTTTGAAAAGGGGGTTTTTGGAAAAAAGTGTGATTTCCTCTTTTTTAATAAGAGACTTTCCAAAACATTCTATACCTTTCTAAAATTTTTATATTCTGACATGGACGAAATGCAGGCGGTAAGGGCAAAGGGGGGGTAGCACATGGGGTAGAGGTACGAGAGAAGGGGCCCCTTCCCAGTGTGGCGACAACACCATGCCAGGGGATCGTCAGTTGCAGGCCGAGGCCTGTCATCGTGGGTCGGGCCCCCTGTGAATCTAAGTAACGAACATCGCGCCAATCTGTCCTTCAGTGGTTAATGCAACCTGCACCCAGCATCTTACCTCCTCGTCCTCCCACCCCCGGCCACAAAAATGTCGTCATCAGCATCATCAGCATCCTCCCAAATGAAGCAGCCCAAATGTAAACCCCGGTACCCACCCGTGGAAAATTCCTTGTCTAAGACCTTTTTGATGACAAAATGCGGGGGGGGTCGAAGGCTGTTAAAAGATCAAGGTATTTAGTCTGCTTGACGCCCAGTTACTTTTTGCCATCAGAGGAGGGAAAAGCCGGTCAATAAAAATCCCAGGGGGTCGGCAACCCCTTGCGTGCCCCTTGCTTGTACCCAAGCTTTGGAGCAGAAAGTCAACGAACCAAGTCACCTGTGTTGATGATGATGTGTGATGAGCCCAATTTGCGGATCCATCCGGGTTTTTTTCCGAGAATTTGTTTGCGAGCGCTTATCAGTGGAGAGGAGGAAACGAGGGGGGATGCAATCCCGGGTGCCGCCACAAAAAGGGAAGGGGGGTCACAGAAGTCTGCTGTAGTTTCCCCCAGCCAGGTCAGCAAAACCCCGCCCTCGCTTACCCCGAAAAAAGGTCCAGGCCCCTCTCAAGCCTGGGGCCTTTCTTTGAGCAAGCCCCCTGATTTCACCCCCGCGATGTCATATGCCGCCTTTGCTGAAAAACGAAATTAGAGAAAAACCCTTTAAAGTGGTTAACCCACCCCAAATGTCTAGTCACATCGCGAATGCATGAGTTGAAATGGAGGGAACACTTGGGCCAAAAAAGGCCACCCCGGGGCCCCCCCCCCGGGCCTCCAACCACTGTCAAACCCTCTGTCCCCCGCCCCCTCCTCCTCCGCCCCCCACCAACGTTCCTCAGTGCCCATGTCCTCAAAAGGGTCAGATCAGGGATCACCTCCGCTTCAGCCCCCACCGTCGCCCGAGTACCCCCAAAACCACCAGAGCCCCATCCTACCCCTCTCCCCCCCGCCATTTGACGACCTCCCCCGTCGGGGCCAGTCTAGCGCCACCTTTCTGTTTTCCAGGTTTGGGGAGCAAAAAGAAACCTTTTTAAAAAAAAACCAAAAACCATCCCAAAGCAAAGCCTGAATGTCGGCATTCCCAGGTTTTTGGGCCCTTTGGGGAAATGTTCCTTTCCGTCGGTGGACACGGGGGGTTTCCCCACTATGGCCCTCGCTTGCCCCCAATCCCAAATCCCCGAGCAGGATTTCTTTCCCAAAAACCGCCCCTGCTCGGCCAGCCACGTGTCATCTAAAATTTCAAGCGCGTTGTCTGCATCTGTGTCCGGAAAAGTCCATCTCACCACCGACACTGGACTAGAAACCGGGCCAAGGGCAGTATATCCTGGACAGCTACTGGGTGAGCTGGGTGGATGTCTCTGGGGGGGGGACGGGGGCTCTCGGCTCGGGCACACTCTTCAAAACCAAGGGATGGGCGGGGCCCTTTTTTCCCCCAAAGGGTTTCCCTGGTGGCATCCTGCCCAGGACACCAGGCCATGTTGAAAAAATTCCCTGGAGACCGTCCACACACAGGTCAGGACTGTGGACGGCTCTAAGAAACGAGACCGAGCGGGGCTGGGGACAAGAACCTTTTGCCAGGCAAAGGGGTGCGATAACGGGGCAAAACTGCTGGCCCCCCTTAAAAATCGGTAGGGTGGCGCACATCCCTGCCGGCACAGTCATGAAACCTTTTCGTCCAGAATTTTTAAAGAGTACCCGGTTGACTGCTGCTGAAGAAGGCTCGAGGTTGAGTTCGCATTCCGCCGTTCGCAAAACCCGCTTTTGTCCCCCTGGCTGCTTGCAGCGTCAGCTCGGCCCCCCCCTCAACAAACTCATTGTTGAGTGGCAAAACCCCTGGAATTCCACCCCCACAAGTTTTCCCGCGATTGTGAGCAGTGCAAGCCATTACCAGTAGAAGGAAATGGCCGACAAGCAGGTACGGACCTCGGGGTGTTTAACCACCGACAGTGGAGGGAGGGGAAAGAGGTCTGCACCCCCTTTTCCAGTTTTTAAGAAGCCACCCAAAAAATTTAGTGCGGCAAGCCCCTTTTCAGCATGAGCATTGTGGGATCTTAGTTTTGGAACATGTTTGGGCACTCTGAACAAAGGGCCCCCCCAGCGACGGGGGAGGGAACGGACAAGATGGGACACGGAGCCTCCTCTCCGTCAAAACCCCAAGGCCCCCAATTTCTCAATTTATCGGGCTTCATTGCAGTGGTTCGGGTCCAGACTATGCAAGGTGGGGCATCAGCTCTCAGGGGGCTCATTCAGGGAAGTCAGGGTGTGTTTAAGCTGTGCCGGAGGCACGGAGGAGGAGGAGGAGGAGGAAAGGAGGAAAGGGGGGGAAAGGGGGGGAGGGGGGTTTTTTTTAAAAACGATTTACGAAGTCCCTGCCTTGGGAAAGAGGTTTTGGGGCGGGAAATTTAGCGGAGGAGGAAGATGAGGAAGATCAGTTTTCTATGCCCCTCACCCAGAGTTGGGAAAACAAAAGGGTCCATCTCTCAATGATGCTTGGGGTGCTCCATTTCCCAACATGACCTCGCATTAAGGGCCCTCAAAAAGAACAACAGTTACTGGGGCTACCCCCCTGGATTCCCCCCGGGACAAAAAAAAAATCACACTTTCCTTCCCCCCACCCAAATAGGAGTAAAAAAGCAGGGAAAAGGAGACCTTTGGGGGACAGCAGTAAGTGCCAAATAGGCGTAGCGGGAGCAGCAGGCAAAGGGGGCAAAGCCTAAAGGGTGACCTCTGGCAACTTTGTTTACCACCCCACCAAAGTGCAATGCAGGGGACACTCCAACACACGAGATCAGCTTTAAATCATGGTGCACGACTACTGCGTCTCAACACCGATGTTTTTGCTGTGTTTTCCGGGGCCCAATAGATTTTTGGGTATCCAAAATGGAGAATGGCCCAGCTGGCTCGTCACGCCATGAGGGGTTTCCTGCCCCCAGCCGCGCATACTGAGCGGACCTTCACCAGTGGGTCATTTCAGACAAAGCATCCGGCTTTCCCCAGATAAGTGGATCGTTTGACTTTATCAAGATGAATCAGGCATGGTCTCTATGAATTTTTGGGCCCCAATTGCCGAGGGCACCGATTATTGCCGTCTACTTACATTCTTTTTAAAAAAGAAATGGTCCTCTTGAAAAATTTTTTTTTAAAAAGATCATTTCTTACTGCGATTTTTTTTTTCTCTTTTCCCAACATTCATTTTGCGGGGTTTTTTTGTAGGAGACGAAAAGACAGCAAGGTTTTTATGACAACACCGTTTTCCATTTATCACTTTATCTTAAAAGTTTTCGCATTGTCAATGGTTTTAGGTCATGTTTTCTGTGAGATACAGCAGTAACATGCCTTTTAACAGAAATGTGGTTCTAAGTGGCATTTTTTCCCCCACAATTTTTTTAATAGGGCTGGAAAATCTATTTTAAAAATTTTTTTTTTGGGATGTTCTGTGAGTACGCAATTTTAATCATGGGCCTTTGTAACAGAAATGTGCTTCTAAGTGGCATTTTTCCCCCACAATTTTAATAGTGGGTGAGAATCATTTTTTTTAATTTTATGGGGCAAAGCTGCTTGAAATGCAGCAATATACAGGTCCTATTATAAAAAAAATGTTGTTTCTAACGAATTTTTTTCTTCCCCAAATTTACCAAAGTGGCTCAAGGGTCATGCTTTGATTTTTTTGGGGGTTTTTGCTGTGACATGAGTATATACAGGTCCTATTCTAAAAAATGTTGTTTTAACGACATTTGTTCTTTACAATTGTCAAAAGTGGGTCAAGGGTATGCTTTGAATTTTTGGGGCTTTTTTTTCTGTGACTGAGTAAAATCAGGTCCCCTCTAAAAAATTTGTTTCTAACAACATTTGTTCTTTACAATTGAAAAGTGGCTCAAGGGGGATGGGGCTGTCGAAAAGGAAAAGGTAGGGCACGGTTTAAAGGGAAAATATTGCAAAAATGACTTTTTTTTTGCAAGATCTTTAACAAGCATAATCCCGTATTGAGAAACCCATTAATACAATAAAAAAAGAGAAACAAAGACATGGTGGGGTTCATCCTATTTTAAAAATGTGTTTTCTAGAAAAAAGTATAAAAAACTTGATGTACAAAATAGCTGTTAAAAAAAAATTTCCCCTGAATTTACAAGGGAGTACAGGAAAACTTACCAGATGTAGGTTATTCAGAGGACATGGAGTATGGAGCACGGACAGAGAAAAAGAACAAGACAATTTCCCCCAGCATTTTATAAAATGAGAAAAAAAAATGCCAAAAAAAGGGACCTGGGTTAACGGAGCGTTAACCACCAGTATTTCCAAATGAAGCTCAAATTGGGCCACACTCATACGGAGGGGCAAGCGCTACCCAGTAGAAATGTGTACAGAGGAAGGTGGAGTTCTCACCTTCCGCTTCCGCACTCCTTCAGCAAACAGTTTTCGTTGCTGGTCATCAGGCATTTTAACCTGCGTGTTTAATAATACGGACGCCGCCTGGCTTTACCCACCCCCTGTAATCCCCCTGGGGCATGCGGGCCCAGGACAGGTATAGTCAATGTCCGTGAAACTAAAATGGGGGTTGAAAACCCTTTTTGCGGCACTTTTTAAATGTGGGTCATGCGGTTTGGGGCTCAGTGGTTCCAGGACAGGGGGAAATTTAAGTCCATTCAAGAACATTGGTTCAAAACATACTGCCTTCTGGCAAATTTTTAAAAATTTTTGGGGGATGCATTTAAGGGGCGGCTTGGGCAGACAGGGATAGTGAATGGCTTTTGACTTTTTTTTTTGTGGTTTATAACCTAATTTTGGTTTCCCAAGATGTAAAACACGTATCTATTTGACTGTTGTGGGGTGTTAATTCCACTTTTCCAGCCTTGTTTGGGTGAATAATGAAGGTGTTGTTGCCCCTCCCCCTAAACTTTAAAGGTCATGCGCAAATCGATGCTCCCCCACGAAAAACCCTTATCGATGCGGCGACTATCGACTACAACGATCTCGATAGCCAACGAATCGCTCAACCTACCCAATCACCAGATATCCATTGGCTTGTTCAACGGCGCAATCGCGCGTTCTCCCGCACCGGGGGGGAAAAGAGCCCCCCTGGGCCCCATAATGTCATTACTCCGCTGCTTCGCGACATGTCACTTATCTCCCCACGCGTACAATACGATCGTATTGTACGCCCAGGGAGAGGAGGCGTAATCCATAGTTCTCTACGACAACCATGGATTACCGTAATTTCGGCGCGCATCTCGCTCGTATTAGAGCACAAATACAACACGAAATGCACACCGAAATGTGCCCGTGTGAACATACCCTTAAACCCTTCAGGTGCAGTGACTTTTTTGAAAGTGGTCATGAGCAGGTTCTCTTGTATAGATACAAAGATACAAATAAGAATACCCTTTACCACGGCAAACAAGAAACCGTGGGTGCTGTGAGCAGCCCATAAAGGTTGTGTTCAGAATGGCTGTTACCGCAGACACAGCTTGAATATATAGCGTAGCTGCAGCACGGTCATTCCGCACATAACTTGGTGCTGGGGCAATGTCTCTTGACCAATACCACCTTGTTTATAAGCAGGTGCAGGACATTTGCCAACTCTTCTGGGAGGGGTCCCCTTTTCCCAAGAGCCTCCTGGGGATTCCAGGAAAGTTGGTAAGTATGTTTTTCCTTTTGTTTTTTGTTGGATGGAAAAAAATGCTAATCTGGCATAGTTTTTTTATGTTTTTTTTTTTTTTTCTTTTGCGACATTGACCGTACAGATGAAATTACATGAATTTTTTTTACACTACGCACAAAAAGTTATTTGGTATATTTGGATTTTGGTTGAAATTGCAGGAAGAACATAGTTTTCCTCGAAACTTTTTTTTAATGAACTAGAGGAGACCAACTCTTCCCTTTAGATGCACATGTCCAACTGTTTAATGTTTCAGTACTTTCTGCACAACTTGCTAATCTCTAACAAGGAGCTTAATGGCAAAATTCACAACAGGTGTTTGATCCCTAGGGGATTAATTTGAATTAGGATTTAAACAGTCCTCCTCATCCTGCGTTTCACATTTTTACATCACGAGACCAAGACAACACCTTACAATTGATCAACAGTACCTCACCATTGTGAGGCTTCAAGTAGGATGCTCTCAGCTGGAAGTGGCCACTGAGCTTAGAGTGTCACAAAGTGTAATCAGCAGGTTGTATCGGAGATATAGAGAGACTGGAATAGTCACAGAAAGGCAAAGGGTGGACTTCCTTTGGCTCTATCACACACTGATGAGCGCTTCATTGTAAACAATGCCCTGTGGAACCAGATGATGAATGTCGCACAACTCCAGGCAGGTTGTATCGGAGTACAGAGAGACTGGAAGAGTCACAGAAAGGCAAAGAGGTGGACTTCCTTTGGCTCTATCACACACTGATGAGCGCTTCATTGTAACCAATGCCCGGCGGAACCAGATGAAGAATGCCGCACAACTCCAGGCAGGTTTAAGGGAGGTAAGAGGTACCAAGTGTCACATCAGACTATTCGTAACGGTTTACCTCATCATGGTCTGTGTGCTGGACCAGTGTTCCCCAACTCCAGTCCTCAAGGCCCACCAACAGGTCATGTTTTCAGGATCTCCCACAGAATGCACTGACAATTATATCACCTGTGCAATGCGAAGGAAAACCATAAAAAATGACCTGTTGGTGGGTCTTGAGGACTGAAGTTGGGGACCCCTGTGCTAGACGACCTGACCACACGCACAGCCATCATCGTCTTGCAGGGAGCATCTACACTCAGTGATGAAAGTCGATTCAGTCTGAGCAGAAACGATGGCTACCAACGATGCTAGAGATGTCAAGAAGGTGCCGGGTCATCTAGCACGCAGACCACATTGATGTAAGCGGTTATGAATGGTCTGACGTGACACTTGGTGCCTCTTACCTTCCTCAAAGATCAGCAAGTTGAGCAAAAGGTACTGAAATATTGAACAGTTCGACAAGTTCATTCTAAAGTTGATATTTACTTAAAAAAAAAAATTCAAGAAATGTTATGCTAATCCTCTAATTTTAACCAAAAGCAAAATATCCCTAACTTTCTGGATGGATATTGAAACTGTAAAACACACTAGATGTAATTTGGTTTATTATTTTTTACTGGAGAAACATGGAGGGTGTTCTTCTTTAGTTTTTATTGGTACTTCAAAACTTTTTTTTTAACTTTTTTCCTTATGTCCCACTATAGGGCTAGACTATGCGATCACGTGATCAGTTTTATAATACATAGCAATACATTACTGTACATAACTGTATGTATTAGGCCAGTGACAGGTAGGCTATTAAACTGCCTTCAGGAAAGTCCTAATAGGTTTCTGTAAAGAGCAGACCAGGGGGCCTTTTTTTGGCAACCATCAACAGCCTACAATCACATTTGCAGGGAGCTGATGGTTTGATAGGGGAGCAATATACCCTCTGTCAACCATCTAGATGCCACGGTTGCTATTTAACGCAGTACATACTGCAGGGGGTTGGGACTAGAGCTAGCTCCAAGCGTCTCTGCTGCAGTGGGAGCCTGGCTATACATTACAGATGATGATGCAGATGGCGCAGCTTCTGAACCCGCACCATCTGAGTATCTTACTTGTATAGCATCCCGGAGACTTGCTTTTCCAGGTGTTTGAAAGGACTCCCCATTTTACAGAAGTCTCCTATAGGTTCTGGGAGAATTGCCAAGTATGCTCTATTCCTAAAGGCATTTGTAGCAGGACATGTTGTTTTCTGCAGTAGCAACTTGGTGAGTTTGGACCAATGCTCCAAACGGTTAACCAAGTTCTCTTGGGGCTTTGGTTTAACTATAGCAGATTCTTGGGCACGTTTACTCCTGACACCACTTGCCGGACCGGAAACAAATGTGTCTAAAACAAATAATAAAAATCTAAAATATATAAAACTAGATATTCCAGTAAGTGCTACATTTTGGCGCAGTTTATGACAGATTTTGGCACAAACGCTAAAGTAAACGTGCCCCTGTGACTATTGTTCCTAACTGAGAAAGTCCAGTCAGCTCCTCCATTTGGACAATGTGCACGGACACCGGTAGTTCAATAAGCCAAAGCAATAGAATATCCAGCACTTGTTGAATCAGATAAAAATTACATACTTTATTATAAATATTAAAAAGAAACAAGTCAAATTAACACTCACAGTTTTGGCAGCGTCTTAAGTGGTGTATTGCATGGAGACACACAGAAAAAAAAAGGAAACGTTTCCTGGCTCACGCGTTTCAGGCAGTAGCTATCTGCCCTTACTCATAGCAATGCTATAATAAAGTATGTAATTTTTTATCTGATTCCACTACAAGTGCTGGATATTCTATTGCCTTGGCCTATTGTTCCTAGCATGCCACCACTAGAGTCTAGGGTTTGTGAACATGAGGTCAGGGTTTTCCTCTTCGCGTAGCTGTGGTGATTATGAATGCCCAGCTCCTCGCCTCTTCCCAAGCAGCAGGTCACCTGCCTCTTCCAGTCCCCCCAATGCAACACCCACTTATCAGTATTTTTGCATTTGTGCAGTCTCCCCATGTATTATACTGTGGCTTTTCTGCATACTGGTGTGAACAGGTACTTATTCATTGTGTAGTTTTTGTTTTTTTATCATTCAGCTGCTCCTCTAGTGGAAGGGTGTGTGAACTTTTGCTCATTAGTTAGTTGCCTGCTACTGGGTTTAGTTTATAGTACAGCCATTGAGCTGTAAGTATGGCCTTGTGGTTGTTCAGGAGTTGGATAAACTAAGATTCGCATGTCAAGAACTCTTACACCTTATACAAGTACTGACAGATCTGATACCATAGAAGAATGTAGAAGGCATCAGCCGGTGTGAGCAGCTGTAGAGGGTGAAGGATGGACGGTGGGTTGTATGTGGGTGCAAGAGTGTCCTTTTGGTTGTTCAGGAGTTCGATAAACTAAGATTCAGCTCCCAGCAGCAGCATGACATATTGACTAAGGAAGTTGTATCCACCCTAGAAAAATAATATAAAGAACCCTAAAAACTATGGAAGGGTTGACACTGTCCCCTCCGCCTGAGGAGGTGACTGCAATCTCCGAAACGGAGAGTTCCTGCTTTGTGGCTGATCTGCAGAAGATAATAATTGACAGATCTGTGCTACTCGTACTGTCTGTCCAGCACGTAGAGCATCACGTTCCCCTGTAGAAGAACATTACACAACAAACTGATGTAAACAGCTGCTCTGCTGATGTGGTTTTAGTGGTATAAGCAGGGGCACAGCTACAGGGGTGTAAAGATAGTCGTTACCAGACCCTGGGGCCTGAAGGGGCCCTAAAGCTCCTCTGTCACATAAGAAGAAACCAGTATTTTAAATGGCACATGGTAGACGGGGGGGTCCATTTTAAAGATTTTGTATCAGGGCCCAGGAATTTCAACCAATTACCGATATAGGATGTACATCGTTATGGAGCGGGCTTATTCGCTCTGATCCCTGCTGCTTAACCCTTTAGAATGATCTTTGAAATCACCAAAGTTTATTAAAACACATTACAAACACACAGATTCCATCTACTGACGCGTTTTTCGAGCCAGTGTGGATTTTACTTCTAGAAGATGCGAGTCGTGAGATTTTTAGGTGTTCTAATCAACTCTGGGGATTTTAAATATTATTCATGGGAGCTGGAGAACTACAAGTTGCTTCTTTCTACAAAGGTTCGTCAGGATCTTAGTGCATCCAGTGTGAAAGACTTCTTTGGAACCCGCTGTATTGTGGTTATTATCAGCAAAGCGGGGGGCTGATTTCATGTTGTCTATCACATCTCTATTTCAGTTGCCAAAAAAAGTTTCCTGTCCTGTATTTGAATTTTCTACTTGTCTTTAATAAATTTTGTATTTTACTACATTTGAGAAGCCGGACATTTTCCCCATTGTACGTGTCACCGCATTTGTCGTGTGGTCTGTGCTATTCATCAGATATGGGTGAGCTGGCTTTGTGCTTCATTCTATGAAGGGTTCACTACTCTCGTAATGAACAGTGAGGACAGTCTCACCTACTTCTTTCTTAGTCCTTCCTTTAGTATTTACCCTTCCCTGCTCATGTTCTACGTCCTACTCTCTGACGTGGAAAGTATACGTGAGCAGCCACCAGCCACAGACATGGACAAAGGCATTGACATGATGCATATGATGACAGAAGGAACCAGCTCTCCCTCACCGGAAACCCGTTATCAGACCCCGATATGAACACAATTGAATAACAACATTCGCATTAGTCATGAATGCGGACAGACACCCGTATGCAATGTTCTATCCCTTACACTGCTGCTGGGTATATATAATGACTAACTATATATCTACGAAATGTGAGTAGTAAACATTATTGTACCCACATACAACCCACATGCTTCACCCTCTACAGCTGCTCTCACAGGCTGATGCCTTCTACATTCTTCTATGGTATCTTTTCTATAATATCAGATCTGTCAGTACTTGTATAAGTTGTAAGAGTTCTTGACATGCGAATCTTAGTTTATCGAACTCCTGAACAACCACAAGGCCACACTTACAGCTCAATGGCTGGACTATAAACTAAACCCAGTAGCAGGCAACTAACCAATGAGTAAAAGTTCACACACCCTTCCACTAGGGGAGCAGCTGAATGATGAAAAAAAAATGCACATTGGATAAGTACCAGTTCACACCAGTATGCAGAAAAGCCACAGTATAATACAAGACGAGGCTGCACAAATGCAAAAATACTGATAGGACAACCACTCAAGGCCTACTATGTATGAGGGAGGTGGTTGCTGGTATAATAACTGCATATAGATAATCCCATTTTTCTGTGATTTAACTCCTGTTGACATTATGTGCCAAATTTTTCTTTAGAGATATTGGATTGCCAAAAGATTTATAACATGTATTTTAATATTTAGTGCTCCAATGCGTCACATGCAGTAAAAATGTTTACATACTACTATATGGGAATGTAGACATTGTACCTATACCCTATAGACTGTACAAATGTATCTACCTTAAGCTGTGTGTCATTTATGAATGATAGATCTGTGCTCTCATGTCATATACTCATGGCTGTGACTGTATACCATTGGTTTTTCAGCTTGATTAAGGGTTTCTTATATCTGAAATATCACCACCTGACACAAATAATTTTATAAATTGGACCATGATTACATGAACTAAAAACTGAGATATACATTGATTCTTTATGATACTTCAATAGAATTACCTTATAGGGGTTGTCTTGCTACAAGGATTGCTTTTTATGTTAAAGATCTTGCAAAAACAAGTCACTTTGCAATATATGTCCATTAACATTGTCCTACCTATTCCTAGATATCCCCTCTTGTATGGGCTGCATCAGCTCCTCAGGTCGCTATAGCTACAGACCTGTTCAGTCTCATGATAGGCTGCCAGCACTGGTTGCTATAGCTACAGACCTGGCTTCTACTGCAGCCTAGTAGAAGCCAGTAAACACGCCCCTGAATTCAAAGTGAAACCAGGAAAACAGGACTGAGGTAAGATGAATCAATGTAGTGAGACAACCCCTTTAACCTTATTGCCTGGACTTTGACTACGTTTGCCTGCCACCTGCCCTGCCCTTGCCTCAGTCTACTCCTCTGGTACCACACAGCACCAGGCTGTTACCACAAGTGGTTATGCCAGGGGTAGCGACCTGGTGAAGAACCAGAGGTCTCCTAAGACTCCGCTCTCTGGTGTGATCCCATGTTATCTCCTGTGGCGACTTAGAGGAGCCACTACTCTCCTGGTGACTTGAGATCTCCGCTGCGGGTTTACCTCCTGTCTGCCGGCTCCACTTTACGGACCCGATCAAAGAATTAACATGCAATTCTTTGATCGCATCCGCAAGACGGAGCCGACAGGAGGAGAACACGCAGCGGCGATCTGTCATGTGAACGCCGCTGCATGTTTGTCATTGCCGGCAGTGATAATCTCACTGCTAATTGTTAGATGCGTCTCAGGGTCCGTTCTGTCGGTCCCAGAGACGCATCTACAAAGCGGATGTTAATATGGAGTCAAAACTCCATGTGAACAACCCCTTATCCGACACCAATATCATCCATGGGAGAAAGTAGTTACTCAGCTAAATAGAATACCTGAATGGAAGTCATACCAATAGATAGACAGCACCAGGGACGTAGCTGAAGACTCATGGGCAAGGGTGCAAAACCTCAGCTTAGGGCCCCCCCTACACCCAGACATAGTCTGTGGACCAATACTAATGTCTGCGGTACTAGGCGCTGCAGAAAATTATCTCTATTAAAAGGATTTATCCAATAGAAGAAAATGAATTTCCAATGGGGCCAAAAAAACAAGTTATATCGCCAAAGCATCTGTTCCCTCTTACCCTCTATCGCCCCTCAAAAAAAAGGTTGTGGAGTGAACAGGAAAAAATGCAATTGTTCCTTCTGTGTTATGAGTTTAGTTTTTGTTGGAGTTTATGCTGAATAGTTTAATTGACATTTTTTTCTGTGTTCTGTGGGTGTCGGTACAAGGGCCACATTATCACCACTATATAGTGACTGATACCAACATAATATTACTTACCAAAGCAGTATACTAAGACCAATATTACCGATAACAATATACAAGGCCCAAATAATATCCCACATACCACTACCATATAGTGATTAATACCATCATACTGTCATTGACCAAAGCAGTATACCAATACCAATATTACCAACAACAACAATATACAAGGACCAAATAATACCGCCACTTCATGACCACATATCACCACCATAAACGGTTTAAATAATACCATTGTACTGTTACTGAATATAAACCATTACACTAAGATCACTATTCTCACCATACAAAGACTATATAGGGGTAGTTACCAGTGTACACAGGCTCTGCAGACATAAGTGATTACAGGGCGGTTACATTTAGTGACATCATTACCCCACCAGTTCTGGTGTCTGCTGGGCCCCAAGCCTAGGCATAGGGCCTAGTACAGGTAGCAGCGTGATGACATTATTGCATCGCGTCTCTGCCCTTAGTGGGCTAATTGGCTGGGACCAGGATATAGCGGCCGCTTTGCCTCAGCTGCTGTCTGCTCCGTTTATGTGACCCAGTAATGCAGCTGTGTGGCGAGGGGGTCTGTGGGCCCCACTGGTTCAGGGGCCTGGTCGCAACTGCAACCTTTGTGACCCCTTTAGTTACGCCACTGGGCAGTACTTTGATTTCTTTGGCTACTTACTAATCCCGCATTAGGTGAATATGACTATATACCATCAATAGCTTTATCTCTTCTGTGTGTATATTAATTTTGTCACTTTCTTATACTGAGTTGAACCTCCTATATCCTGTCGGGCCCTCTATTTTCACTTTGTTTTCCTGGCTCCCCTTTTAATTAGAGTTTATTCTATATGAAATAAAGCTCTAATTTGTTCTTGGTGCATTAACATTTTGGCTCATCTGCGTATATGGTATCTATTAAGTTACACTGGGCCATGTAGTGGCTGATTTGGTTTTAAATATAATATCTAGTTGTTCCCCTTTAGCAGCAATATCTGCTCCCAAAATCTTCATATAATTTAAAGGGAATTTATCACAATATTTTTTTTTCACAAATTGAAACAAGATCTTGGTGCATATTATTTTCTTCTTAGCTGTTTTTATTTTCTAATTATAGATTTTTTTAAATCCTGTTGTCTGTATAGTATTATGGGGGCGGCCATCTTGTCTAAGCTGCTTTTAACAGCATTTAAAAAGGCGCTTTACAGCAGTGTCATGGACATAGGAGCCTGTGAACAGGCGCAGACCCATTGACTTCTATAGGAGAGTTTTCTAGGCTCTGTGACCTGGGAAGAAGTCAGTGTGCAGGGAGTGGGAGCTGTGACTATCTCCTATTGTGACTGGTGGATCTTGTGTTATCTATACACATTGGTGTCACCTTTCAGTGTAATCATGCCTGTGCTGATAATGAGGACACTGCTGAGAAGTGATCTCTACAGAACAGGGAATATTAGACTATTATTAGGCCTAGTGGCCAAAGTGAGAACTGCAGGACTTCAGGATGTTTTAAAAATATTGCTAGTGCTATGGAAAATTAAAAAGAAAAAAAAAACATCTTTTTTTTATAAACTGGAGGAAGCTCAGTAACATCAGTTTTATATTGAAAAGCATTCAGTCTGACCCGGATATGATCATTAGGCATCACACTATTTCCGGAGAACTTCTGCAGCAAGATTAAATGTTAATAAACTAGTACAGTTATCCATGACCACCTCTGGGGTCTATTAGTAGGGGGCTGTGGTCTCCCTTAGGTTAGACTTCCTGGCATAACATTCTTTTCATTATTACGCTTATCTCCAAGTATTAGCTGTTTGCTGAGTTCCAGCTATTGAGTGAAACTAAGTAAGGCGTCAACCCGAGTCTGATTCAATCACATTCCTCACAAGGAACTATTATAATTCACCTGAACAGGTGGAAGTTTATTTCATGGATGTAAAACAGTCACAATGTTATTCTAAAACCCTCTAATAAAGGGTAAGGCTGGGTCTACACAGCATAGGAAAAATACCGTCGGAAATCCAGTATTTTCATTTTGCTGCACCGCGGTCAGTTTTTAGATTTGCCACCAGCCCAGTACCTGGGGGCTATAGGAATCTGAGGGGAATATGGTTGACTGTTTAGAAAACCCACAGTAGAATATCTGTGCTGTGTAGACTACAGCATGGATTTTCTGTTGCGGTCTACACAGCTCAGCAGGTTTCTTCAGAGAGACTGGAAGAGTCACAGAAAGGCAAAGAAGTGGACGTCCTTTGGCTCCATCACACACTGATGACCGCTTCATTGTAACCAATGCCCTGTGGAACTGGATGATGAATGCCGCACAACTCCAGGCACGTTTAAGGGAGGTGAGAGGCACAAAGGGTCACGTCAGACCATTTATAACCGTTTACATCAGTGTGGTCTGCGTGCTAGACGACCACACAATGAAGCGACCATCAGTGTGTGATGAGGCCAAAGAACGTCCACTTCTTTGCCTTTCTGAAGAAGTCAGTGTGCAGGGACGCAGGGGGAGCTGTGACTATATCCTATTGTGAATGGTGGATCCTGAGTTATCTGTACACGTTGGTGTCACCTTTTAATGTAATCATGCCTGTGGTGAAAAATTAGGAAACTTCTGCAAAGAATTTCAATGATATGAATCCGTAAAGGAAAAGTAAAAAGTCTGATTTTCTGTCTGAATTTGAACTGAAAAACCATTTTTGTCTATCTTTGTTTTTTGTCACCAATTTGTGCACGGTATTTGGATTTTTTTTTAGTCAACTGTGAAAAGTGTATTGAGTGCAATTCATTCTTGATTGTTGCAAGAAACCATGTGATGTTCATTACTCCACACAATAGTCACCCCCTAAGTTTGCAGTGGCCATTTAGATTACATCGCAGCCAGATGTGTTTTTTGTTAAAAAAAAGTATTATTTTTCTGTGTGTCTTCAATTTTAATTTTCCTACTTTTTTTAATGCTTAGATACACTAATTTCCAATTGATTTTTTTTTTTTTTTTTAAGAAAAGGCCAATGGGCCAAGTAATGTTATAGAGAAATTGTGTAAAACTAAATCAAAAAAACTTACAAAAATATCAAGTGCACAGATTTTTATCTGCATAGAATTATTACCTCTCTCTCTACATATATGGTCGGATCTGCCCAAAAGTCAGTGCCCGAAACAGTTCACTAACTTTCTGACGGGTTTTTATGCCTTCCCATTGACTTTTCAGACAGACATAATACATTTTGAGACGCAAATCAGACAGAAGATTGTGCATGTTCCAAGTTTTTTGCAAAACCATCTGTTTTGAAAATCAGAGCTGGAAAAAAAAAAAAAAAATCAGTGTCATGTAGACTACAGGTCTGATTTTATATTGAGGTCTATGGAGACCAAAGTCAGTGTTTTAAAAACAGACTATAAATAATTGCCGTTTAGACAGGCTCTAAAAATGACCCATTGTTATTTTATGTTAAACTTTTTTTAGTTATTTTTTGTGATTTTTTTTTTTTTATTTCCCATGTCAATAACAATATTTTTAAAAAATTACTGAAATCCTTCAGCTTTTACTTTGGCCACTGGGCCCAATCGTAGTCTGACACTTCCTGTTCTGTAGAGATGTAGCTGATCAAATCAATTCTGCAACCCGCTGCTGTACTCAAAACCCCCATTAAAATGAGTGGAGAGTACCCGAGGAAGAGCAGTCACGTCTCCATTCTTAATGAGGCGTTTCAGGGGCCCATTCTCAAGAAAGTGCAAGTTTCAGAGGTGGAACCTACATCTATCAGACAATTATGGCGTATCTTCTCAATTTGCCATAAATGTGAGAGATGAGAAAAGGATTATTTTCATCATTTCATCCCGGTATCCTGGGGGTCATAACTTTTTTTTTTTTATTGACGTAGCCATGTATTGCAGGACAATTCTTTAAAATTATTATTTTTTTTTTACTATTTCAGGTATAAATCATGTATGTAAATCATAATTTTGGGTTGTGTTGTGACGGCGTTCGTTGTGCAATACAAAAAAAAAAAATCAGCTTCATGTTGTGGATTAGTACAATTACAGCAATACCAAACTTTCTACTTGTGCACAATAAAAACATTTTTTTATGAAAAGAAAGTTGTGTCTCCATACTCTAGAATGCTGGAACTTTTTAACTTCTCTTTTAATCCAGGGGTGTGTGAATCTTTTTGGGGTGAATACAACATACATTCTTCGGTTTTCTAGAGAGGTGGGATGAACAAACAATAGCAGTTCTGTTATGTTTTTAAGCCATACCAAAAAAGTTAAAAACATTAAGAGAGAATACAGTGTAATTACAGCTGAAAATGATGGCATATAATATCCTGATAAAGAAAAAGGTCTGTCTGTGGTTGGTTTAAATTATCAGTGCACCTGCCTCATGTAATGTTGGCTTCATTGTTTGACATAAAACAAGACTAATCAGTAGAAATTAGTAAATATAACCTCACCAAGATCTGAGGTTAAACACATAAGAAAACACGAGACATTGCTGAAAAGTAAAGTTCCTCGGGCGGTTTAGAAAGAAATACAACAAATGTTTAATGAAAACAAGAGGAGATTGGGGCCTTAATTAAAAAATGTTGGATCCACATGAACCTTGAAAGCTAAAATATCTTAAAAAATATTTTTGTTCGGTGTTAAAAAAAAAATTCTGTATAGTCCATCCATTAGGATGCGGAGTGATGCCATAAGTCTGCTGGAGATGTGATTGGTCATGTTGCATTTCTTCATTGTATGAAATATACTTTATGCCAGTCACAACCAATCTGAAACTACTCACTGCATGAGGTTAGCGCCCCTTACAATTGGGTTAAATGGTAGTCTGGTTTAACTGGCTGGTTTATTTAGAGCGATTATTCATTCAAACAATCCCACTTAAAGGAGTTTTCTCAGCACGCTGTTTCACTGAATCACAAGCTGTTTTACACTCACTCTGTCTCTTCAGGCTGTGGGTGGTTCTGTAGCAGTGATTACCATATCTAGCATCTCTGTAAGGCCATGTTCACACGGCTTATTTCGGCGCGGATTGGAGCCGTACTGCGCGCCGGATTTGCGCTTCAGTACAGCTCCAATCCGTCGCAGTCATTACGGTAATCCACAGATCTCATAGAGAACAGTGGATTCCGTCACTCCTCCCCGCTCGGCAAATCCGCGGGGCGGGGTGAAAGTGACATGCACATTATCCAGGCGCAATACGCGCCGTGGATAATGCAAGTCTATGGGGCCGGCGAGCAGCGCCGCCGCCACGCCCCCGCCCGGCCCCTTCAGTAAACACAAGGTACATGTGCTGTGAGGACTGAAAACAATGGCTTATCTGTAATCTTTGCTTGGAGCTCAGTCCATCCATGGGGTGACCTCACTCCCTGCTCTAATCAGATAAGAGTCATGGTTAGGGAACCAGGGAACCATAGAAACCAGAGAGCACCCAGAGCACATAAAATGTCTCGTCTCATGGCTAAAGTAAAATCTATTGACCAATGTTTTTAGAAAAAGTTCTCATTTAACTGTCCCTTTCTGTTGAAATCTAATCTTTGTAGTGAGAAAACCCCTTTAAGACTTATTGGGTTGACTCTGAGTTAGTTATATACAGCCTTTGATCTTTCAGATGTAGAGTAGATCTCTACCAGTAGACCAAGCAGAGTGCCAAACCTTGTTGTTGAGATTTTTTGAATTTTTTTATTTTATTAAGCAAGATTATGGAGGGTGCAGCCATTTTGCCTAAACTGTTTTTAATGACTTATGGTAAAATCCCTTGCAGTAACCTCATGGACCATAAGGCCATGTCCCCACGGGTTTCCACCTGGTTTCTCAGACAGTTTTTGGTTTTGAAAACCGTCTGCAAACCGGGTAAAAGCTTTTAACATGGGGCTTTATGGAAAACCCATGCAGCAGTCACCACGGGCTGCACGGGTCCTGCAAGTCCTGCATGGGTTTTCTGCCTGGCGGTTTTTCAGACCGCCAGCCGCCCGAAAAACATAGCACATGTTCATTCTTCCGACCGGTTTTCGGATGGAAGATGAACATGTCTATGTGAAGGGGGAGGGCTTTTCTCCGCTAATTGTGGAGAAAAGCTGTCCCCCCGGCGTCCGTGTAAATGGCCCGAAAACAGTACAAATACCAGTTGGATAAACTGACCAGTATTTGACCTGTGCCGTGTAAACGGCCCCTAAGAAACAATATTCAGGAGGTAATCTGTTTATTTCAATGAGATAGTTTCCTAGGCACGCTCTGTGACCTGTGCAGATATTACTATCTAGGGGTGGGAGGGGGGGGGGGAAGGAAGATTTTACCTATTGCAAGGTGTATAACGGGTGTGATCGGCCAACAGCTTTAGAATTTGGGGGTTGAGTTACATTTACAGGCGAGTTATAACTTCGAACACGAGGCGGACTCCATGTCAAAATTCCATATTAGAACAGTTTACCATTCATTTGAACAGCCGGTCCACTGTGTGAACTACAGCACTGAGTTTCCACAAAACAGATTTGAAATTTGGAGCGGATTTTCCTCGGACTCTGCTCCAGCAGGAGTGACGCAGGTTAGCTCTATTAAAATGTCCAAATCAACTGCGAATACCACTGCTGTAAAGTAAAATCCTCAGTAGAAATCATTGAAGTACAGTCTATGATTTCTGCTGGGGATTAGAAACTGGATTTTTCGGATTGGAAATGAAAATGCCAGGTCTACATACCCTTAAAGGGAATGTGTCATCAGAAATGACTTATTGTTTAACTCCCATTTTTATGTTCAACACATTGATTTTTTATTTTTTTTATTTTTTTTTTTAATTTTCCATGTCACTTTCAATATTTTTTAATAATTCTTAAGTCCTGCAGTTTTCAATTTGGCCACTAGGCCTAATAATTGTCTGACACTTGCTGTTTTGTACAGAAAGATTCTCAGTGGTCTGTTCGTTATCAGCACAAAGAGGTTCAAACTGAAAGTAGACACCAATGTGAATAGATAACAGGATCCACCAGTCACAAGAGGAGATAGTCACAGTTCACCCTTTCACCTCCCTGCACAGTGACTTCTTCCCAGGTCACAGAGCTTGACTAGAAAACTCTCCTATAGAAGTCAATGGGACTCTGACAATCACTTGTTGTCACTATTCCTCTCGCCTTCTTCGGTGGGCGGACTCGCGCACCCCTGGATACCCCTTCCCTTTCCCCCTCTTTTTCCTTTTTTTTTTTTTTTTTTTTTGCCCTCTCCTCCTGGGCGTTCCAAGCATCATATCTGAGTATATTAGATTTCACGAAAAGGAACTGCTTTATTCCTAACATTATCTGCCTTGATGTCTGGGCTCTTATAGCAATGTCTATTAGGTTCTGAACATGTTCGAACTCTGCTCTTTTGTTCTATAATTTTGTCCGGCATGGCATGCTATTTTATGCAGATCTACATATTTACAGACTGTAAGTGCATTTCTATTCTCCCTCATATCCACCCTTTCCCCAGTATCCCCCTCCCCACCTCCACCCTGATCTCCCTTTGTTGCTCCCCATGTTGGGTATTGTTTGTTTGTACCTATTAATATGAAAGCACTAATAAAAATAACGTTAAAAAAAAAAGAAGTCAATGGGACTGAGTCAGTCTTAAGTCTCCTATGTGCATGAAGCTACTGTAAAGCATCTCTCTGACTGCTGTTAAAGCAGTGCAAACAAGGCCTAGTGGCCAAAGTGAAAACTGCAAGACTTGATTATTAAAAAATATTGAAAGTGATATGAAAAAATACAACCAAAAATTCCTAAAAAATGTATTTAACATAAAAACAGGACTTAAACAATGACTCATTTTTTGATGACACATTCCCTTTAAAGTGAATCTAATCTACTGCCAATTTTTTTTTCACTCATTAACCTCTTACCGACATTGGACATTGTTTTTTTTTCTGTAGATTTTGAAATTTTGTTGACTGTAAATGATTATGGGGACGGCCATCTTGCCTCAGCTGATTTGAACAGCATTTAGAGAGATGCTTTACAGCAGCTTCATGCACATAGGAGTCTGAACAGGAGCAGACCCATTCTACACTGCTCAAAAAAAAATAGGGAACACTAATATGTCACATCTTTCATCTCAATGAATGAAATATTCCAGTTGCAATTCTTTATAGTGTAATGCGTTGATAATAAAATATAAAAATGATCAAAAAAAATCAATATAAATATCCCATGGAGATCAGGATGAGGAATGATGCTCAAAATCAAAGTGGAAAATCAAATTTCAGGCTAATCCAACATTAGTAGAAATGCCTCAACACAAGGAAATGAGGCTCAGTAGAGTGTGTGGCCTCCAAGTGTCTTTATGACCACCCTACAATGCCTGGGCATGCTCCCGATGAGGCAGAGGAAGTTCTCCTGAGGGATTTCCTCCCAGACCTGGACTCCTGGACAGCTTGTGGTACAGCATTGGTGGATGGAACGGGACTGGATATCCCAGATGTGCTCGATTGGATTCAGGTCCGGGTAACAGGCAGGCCAGTCCATAGCATCAAAGCCTTCATCATGCAGGAACTGCTGACACTCAGCCACGAGGTCCAGCATTGTCATGCATTAGAAGGAACCCAGGGCCCACTGCACTTGTATATGGTCTCACAATGGGCCTGAGGATCTCATCCCAGTACCTAATGGCAGTCAGGGTACCTCTGGCTAGCACACAGAGGGCTGTGCGGCCCTCAAAAGGAAAAGCCTCCCGGCACCATTACTGACCCACTACCAAACCGGTCATGCTGGAGGATAGACAGCAGAACGTTCTCCACGGCATCTCCAGGCTCTGTCATACGTGCTCAGTGTGAACCTACTCTCCTCCATAAAGAGCACAGGGTGCCAATGTCGAATCATCCAATCTGTGTGTTCTCTGGCAAATGCCAACCGCCCTGCACGGTGTTGGGCTGTAAGCACTTCGGGCCCTCATACCACCCTCGTGGAGTCTGTTTCTGACAATTAGAGGAGACACATGGATATTAGTGGCTGCTGGAGGTCATTTGGCAGGGCTCTGGCACTGCTCTTCCTTGCACAAAGCAGGAGATAGCGGTCCTGCTGCTGGGTTGCTGCCCTCCTACGGTCCTTTCCACGTCTCCTGGTGTACTGCCCTATCTCCTGGTATCTGCTCCATGCTCTGGACACTGTGCTGACAGACACAGCTAACCTTCTTGCCACAGCTTGCATTGATGAGCTGCACTACCTGAGCAACTTCTGTGGATTGTAGACACCGCCTCATGCTACCTCTAGGGGTGAGAGCAAGGACAAAATGCAAGTGACCAAAACAGCAGCCAAAAAGGACGAGAACAGAGAAATGGGCTGTGGTCACCACCTGCAGCACCACTCCTTTATAGGGTTTGTCTTGCTAATTACCAATCATTTATACATGTTCTCTGTTCCATTTGCACAACAGCAGGAGACATTGATTCACAATCAATGTTGATTCATAACTGGACAGGTTGTGTGATTGACTTGGAGTTATAATCTGTTGTTTAAGTGTTCCCTTTATTTTTTTAGCAGTATAAAAGTTTTCTAGGCCTGCTCTGTGACCTGGGAAGAAGTCAGTGTACAGGGAGGAAGAGCTGTGACATCTATCGTGACTGGTGGATCCCGTGTTACCTATACATATTGGTGCCACCTTTCAATGTAATCCTGCCTGTGCTGATAATGAGTAGACGGCTGAAAAGTTCTCTCTACAGAACAGGAAGTGTTAGATTCATTATTAGGCCTAGTGGCCAAAGTGAGAACTGCAAGATTTGAAGATATATATTTTTTTTTACTATTTAATTTTTTTTTTAATATTGATAGTTATATGGAATATGAAAAAAATACCACAAGGAGCCTTAAAAATGTGTTTAACACAAAAAACAGGAGTTAAACCAAAGGTAATTTTTTGATAACACATAATCCCTTTAAAATATTGACTACAATATTGGTGGATTAAGGTGGGTTTACATAGAGTGTTCTAAAAAGTCCTCTTAGAGGTTATTAAAAAGACAGGAAACCTGAGTGAAACCCAGAGAGACACCTGCAACTGAGCGAGAAACCAGACTTTGGCCCCCAAAATCAGTCTTCTCCCTAGGTTTATCATTACATTAGTCAAAGAGGCGATTTTACAACTTTCATGTTACTCTACAGGGGTACCAGTTCAGTGCCTCTTTATCTGCACCTCTGTTAGTTCCATTGGGTATGGGGTGTACCTATTCCAACAGTTTCTATGCTGGTTATTATGACATTTTCAAGAAAAAGCTCTACAAAAGGTATGCATCATTCATGCTAGTTAGAAATGATAGGTAACCAAACACAGGCATAGGTCAATATGTTCTACAAGTTAACAGCATTTTAAAGTGCGTTTATTTAATTAATGAGAAATCTATTGCTCAGGGCGTAAAGCCTAGAACCACATATTTAAGATTACATCAGCAGGGAGAGGTGATAACGAGTAGGTCATGGATACAAGGAGAAATATTGTGTTGTGTGGTACATTGCTTTTTGCATAGTAGTTCATATTTGACTATAAAGCCCAGATTTTAGTTGTAGCAAAAGGTGATCCGTGGGTTTCCTATATTGGGAGAATGTGATAGTTGTAACATTTGAACAGAAGACTTAATTCTTTCTCAAAACAGAGGGTCAGACGCTGAATGGTAGCAAAGGTAGTAGTTAGATAGGTATGGCCCCTGGCAGTGACGAGAGTATGGCTCATGGTAGTTAGTATCCTAAGTAGGTAACTAGGGCCCCAGTAATTAGGTAGGGAGAGCTCCTGGTAGGCGAGTAGAGTGTCCCCAGAGGTAGGTAGAGTCCCTGGAAGTTAGAAAAGTAGAGCACAGGTTGGCCCATGTGGGTAAACAGAGCCTGTATAGTCATGTAGGAGGGACGTCATTCCCCAGCTGGCTTCTCCGGTGGAGCAGTGTGATCCAGTTACTGCATTAGGGTATGTTCACACAATGTTCAGTACACACCGCAGTACATCGTGTCTTTCGGGAGCTCACGCTTAGCCGCGCGTACTCCCGCGGCGCGAATAATTGACATGAGGAGGTGTAATCCATAGTTGTCTATGAGAACTATGGATTACCGCAAATACGGAATTACGCCGTGTGAACATACCCTCACACTGCCTTCGTTCATCCAGGTGGCTAGTAGGAGGCAGGCCTATCACAGTCCACAGTCTACTAGCACAATATGGAGGTGGCATAATGCAGTAACGTAATTACGTCACCTGTGTCTAGGCGCCCCTACTAACATCTGGTAGGCCGAAAGCAGCCTGCACCCTACAGAAATTGGTGGTGCACAGTGCTGATGGCTCTCGCTACAAACATGGTTCTCAGTCGTATGTGCGTCACAAAGACATGCAAAAAAACACATATGCCATTGTCAAGCTTGAAGTTTTTTTAGTATATATACACAAAGACGTGCATACACTTGAGATAATTAGTTTTGTAGGAAGTACAGGGGAAGCAAGGACCCCCTTGTTTCACATTTGTTCCGGGCCCCATACGGCAGTAGCAGCCATACTGCCCCGGTTATCAGGGTTAAAGTTCCACACAAGAGATGGCTTCTTCTAAGGCTGCAGTTTCCCAAAGACTAAAAAACACTTTCCCAAGCCAGCTTACCAGATGCAGCTCTGTGACAACTCTCAGACCTTTCCTGAGAAATACAGGTTTGGCAATTTGGAGCTTCTAAGTCTGTGTCCTGCTGTGCAGCTCTCATTTAGGCATCCAAACACCAATTCCAGTTATGAGCCCACTGGCAGACCTACTGCACTTTCCAAGGCCAACTGGCCCTTATGCAGTTTCACTCCACACACTCCGTCAGGTACCAAACACAGCCCTGTTTTATACTCCTCATTACCCATCTCCTACCAGCACTTTTATATCGTGCTTTAGTGCATAATTGCCAACTTTTGAAAATGAAAAAGCAGGAGATTGAAGAGGGTGGCGCGCATGGACACGCCCATCTTTTTGTGTACCACGCCCCTTCAATAAGCCACACCCACTCCACCTAACTGCATAATGGCTTTGGAAGAAAGCCAGGTAGATGCCCTTATAGCCAGGTAGTAGCCCCCCATAACCAGGTAGTGCCCCTTACAGGCAGTTAGATGCCCCGCTTGTAGCCAAGTAGATGTCCCGCTTTGTTAGCCAGGTAGATGACCCCCTTTGTTAGCCAGGTAGCTGCCCCCTTATTGTAGCCAGGTAGCGGCCCCCTTCATCATTAGCCAGGTAGGTGCCCCCTTCATCATTAGCCAGGTAGTGCCCCCTTCATCATTAGCCAGGTAGGTGCCCCCTTCATTAGCCAGGTAGGTGCCCCCTTCATTAGCCAGGTAGGTGCCCCCTTTGTAGCCAGGTAGTTGCCCCCCTATAGCTAATAAAAATAAAAAAGTCACTTACCTCACAAGGCTCCCTGCAGCACGGCCAGCTCCTGACGATCTCCTCAGCGTCGCAGGGGGAGTGAGTGCAGCCGCGCGTCACACCCCCTGCGACACTGACCTGTATGTACAGAGCACACCTGCACCGTAAATTCATGGTGAGGAGTGAGGAGGGGAAAGATACATCCTCCCTGAAAACCGGCAGGCGCTTTACATACAGGTGGATGAGTGAGCTATCACTCCTGCCTCCTCCCTGCACAGTGACACGCAGCGGGCTGGTGAGCGGTTCCGCTGCGGCCGCTTCACCCGCCGGTAGCAGCGGCCCGGCGGCGCCAGAGTAGCGCACCAGCGCTACTCCGGCGCCGCGCGGGAGGTAATGCCAACTCTGCTGGGAGGGCGGGGGGGGGGGGACCCCAATTAGCAGGACCCCCCCGCCAAAAGCGGGAGAGTTGGCATGTATGCTTTAGTGTCACAATGCAAAATCATGTACGCCACTGTTGGGCTCTTCCTCAGCCCATCTTGACCCCATCACCACCTCTTGCAAGCTGTTTGCCAGGAGACAATCTTACCTACACTTGAGAAGGATGGTATATCACTAGAACAGGGGTGTCAAACTGCGGCCCTCCAGCTGTTGGGAAACTACAACTCCTATCATGCATTTGTATAATCTATAACAGTGAGCATGATGGGAGTTGTAGTTTCCCAACAGCTGGAGGGCCGCAGTTTGACATCCGTGCACTAGAATATGCTAAAACTTCCAAATCTGTTGAGGTTACAGCAGTCTGAACTTCAGAATGATGGACCTGCAGTGCTGGCTAAATGCTGTGGGCCATGCACAATTTTGTGTAGCACAATGGCACTTCCAGCCAAACTTTCACAAAGGAAATGGAAACCTAGTCCCACTGGTTTGAATAAGGCAGCTGCTGTTCTTTGCACAGCTAGGAGTGACGAACCACAGACATACAGATGGGACCTTGTTAATGTCATTCCTTGGAGCTCCACTGTTATAAGAGGTAGAAGTCCCACAAATCAGGATGCTATGGCATGTCCTAGAAACAATATTTAGAGAGGAGACTACTCATTTAAGCCTAGAAGTATGCATACACATGAAAGTTGCTGATTGTGCACAATTTCAATCAAAACTATTCTTTACCAGGTGAAATATAACAATGAACGATTCTTTTAGCCAAACCAAGACATCACGGTCTGGAAATCCATGTTTAAAATTTTTGCCTCCCATTACGCAAACAACTACAGTGAAAGATCATTTGTCATTCACTTAGGATCACTGAACATGAGGAACTAGTTTAAACTACTGTAAAGTCCTCCATTATCTTGAGAAATATTGACTGAACCTGACTACTTTCTGCTAGACTAGCCAACTCTCTAATTTGTATGGGGACCTCCTAACTCTTCACTGATGGATTATGTTGGGGTAGAAAAAAATTGAGTGTGTTTAATTTCTATGCCCGATCCCTTTCTAGAAGCATTTTCCCCTCTCCCAATTTAAAAACAGACATACACACTCATCCAATCTGAGCATGCATGTGTACATGGGAATTTGTAGGTAGAGTTGTTTGGACAACTTCTATTGAAGGTTTATGGGCACCGGGTGCAGTGGCACATAGAGTGGGTTCCCATCTGTGTTGAGGTCGCCTTGTTGATGGCAGGTGGGCTTATTATAGTTTTGATCAAAAATGTACACTAGGAACCTCAAATTTTAATGTATCTAAATTAGCAGAAATGGTTTTCCAATAATTTCTACGTTCCTTGTGACTGCTTTTTTAGTGCTAGTAGTGTGCTGCCGATATTGGATTGTGTTTGTATTTTTCTGCCACACCAGCGTGCACCTGTACTCATTAAAAAAATAAAAAAAATATTTTTGGATGTGCAGAACAAACATTGTTTTGGGTTTTTGTTTTTTAGACTGTTTGGGGAGTGGCTGCCCCCATTTTGTTTTTTGCACTCCACCCACCTGCACATTTTTTTTTAAATCAATGCAGAGTGACTTGTAGCTGGAATCTTCTCTCCCTAAAATGTGGAGATCTGAATGGGCCACAGGAGAGGTGGCATGTAGAGTTGGTTCCCATCTGTGTTGAGGTTGCCTTGTCAATGTCAGGTGGGCTTGTTACAGTTTTGATAAAAAATGTACACTAGGAACCTCAAATTTTCATGTATCTAAAGTAGCAGAAATGCTTTTCCAATAATTAATACGTTGCTTTCAACTGTTTAAGTGCTGCTGATATTGGATTGTTTGTATTTTTCTGCCACACCAGCGTGCACCTATGCTCATTTTTAAAAAAATCAAAAAACTTTTTGGATGTGCAGACCAAACATATTTTTCCTAGACTGTTTGTATGGGGGAGTGGCTGCCCCCATTTTGGTTTTTGCACTCCACCCACCTGCACAAGCTTTTAAATCAATGCAGAGTAACTCGTAGCTGGAATCTTCTCTCCCTTAAATGTGGAGGTCTGAATGGACCACAGGAAAGGTGGCATGTAGAGTGAGTTCCCATCTGTGTTGAGGTTGCCTTGTCAATGTCAGGTGGGCTTGTTACAGTTTTTTTTTTTTTTTTTTATAAAAATGTACACTAGGAACATCAAATTTTCATGTATCTAAAGTAGCACAAATGCTTTTCCAATAATTCATACGCTCCTTTTGAATGTCTATTAGTGCTAGTAGTGTGCTGCTGATACTGGATTGCGTTTGTATTTTTCTGCCACACCAGCGTGCACCTGTGCTCATTTTTTCAAAAATAAAAAACCTTTTTGGATGTGCAGATTAAGCATTGTTTTTTAAGACTATGGGCACCTGTAGGATCAAGATGCACTAAAATGTGTATCATTAGGTCAGCGCAGTGATTGTTCACCAGATAATGGTTAGTTCAACCATCCACTTACTTCTAGATAAGGAGTAGGACCATCTTTGAATAGAATTGATGCCACAGAGCAGATCTGAATTAGATCATTGTCTAAAGACCTTGCATGTTTCTTTTTAAGTTGTTCATGATCCAGTTTGTTTAAAGCGTACACCCAAGGTGAGAATGGAGAGCCCAGTTAAAAAAAAATATTGAAGCTTTTTTTCCTTATCTGACCCCAACCTTTGATCAAGGCTCGGTACACAGACGGATTTGTGGGACAGCGGTATCAGTACTAGATAGTGTCATATAAATAGCTATGAGATTTAGTCAGAGTAATGACTGACTAAATCTTATTGTGTTTTGCTATCTATATCATACTACCAATAGGTGAATTAGACATCAGTAAAGTGTCATCACTAGTTCAAAGAGAATCAACATTTCTCCTGATTTTGCAGGTAAATGGCAGCGGTCAGGAGGTTCATGCTGACCTAACCCCCAGCAGGATGAAATAGCCAAATGCTCCCTGATTCCAATGACACGTGTTGTATTCACAAAACAAAAGGTGGGAAATTAACAAGCAAGTACAGCAGCTTTCTGGAACACAATGCTCATAAGTTTTGCACAAATCACATTTCTGGCACAGATTTACATTTGTGGTGCATGAGCAGCTGCAAACAAATTATTAAAGGGGTTTTGCCATGAAGTAAAATTGATGTGGGAAGCTTGCAAATGAAAAACATTTTCACCATTCATCATTATTATTAAAAATTCTGCACCGTTTTTGTTTTAGCTGCTCCTTTAGTGATCCATTGCTTACAGATCGTCTCCAGGGGATACGACCAGGGCTGAGAGCTCCTCACTCCTGGTCGCACATGCTCAGACATCACAGCTCCTCTCAGGCAGCTACTGAATGTTCAACCTCAGGTGCTGTTATTCTACTCCCGTCCTCTGTTCTCCTTAGTAATTAGTCAAACAGTGCAAACCAATAAAAAGAAACCTCAATGAGGTCTGTGCATTGATAAAGAGAAAAATAAAACTACACAGGTTTGGTTCCTGCAGGGATTTGAACCTGGGACTCTTGTGCTGTGAAGCAAAAACATTACCTCTCAGCTACTCATAATGCTTTACATAAACAGACCTTTCTTTGACTAGAGAGAGGAAAGGCCTGGTGATGTCATCCTGCTTGGTCACATGATATGCAATTCAAACAAATCACACACGCCCCCTTCTGATCACACAGAGCTGAAGAGCTGGATGCCGGAGGTATGAAATGAGATCGTGGCAAAACCCCTTTAAGAAGCTCTCACCGGTGGTCTTCCTGTAGGTCTTACGCTGGCATTTAAAATGTTAGAATAAGGGGGGCGTGGCTCGGCATGGCAGAGTGAAGACGTGCACTCCTGTGCTCCTCTCCAGCTACAACGTTATACCTGGCTAAAATCAGCACCTGACATGGGCAAAACGGGCAAAAAGCAGGGTACTCGTGCCCAGACCCGCTCCCTGTCCTCCCAGGGCGAAATAGCTCAATACTTTGGCCGTTATGCGGCCCTGATGGTCGATAACAATCCGGCTGCACACGGTGCCCAAGATGGCCGCTATGCACCCGCACCAGGAGCAGACCCGACTCCCCGGCAGCCTCCACCGAGCGGAACCCCAGCTAGAGCAAGACGCACAAGAGGTGAGCCGGACACCCCGACTCCCACCCTGACCCTCAGCTTACCGGACATTCGGCCGGCGAGGTCCGACGCGTCAGACCAACTCCCGGGCGCCCGCACCATGTCTCCTTCGGCTGGATGCTGCGACTCTGCTCCTCTGTCTCCGGCTTCTGGCAGGCACCGCCTGGACGGACCCTCGGCTGCAGCCGCCCGCGCCCGACACGCGACTCCGGAAGCTCCGCAAGTCCTGGTTCACGCAACCCGCGGCCCAGCACACCAGTCGGCGCCATCTTCGCCCACGTGGCATGGGAGCGCTTCCCCCTCAGTAACGGTGCTGCAGCAAGACTCCCGCTGCACAGAACCGCCGGACCGCGCATCACTGGCTGCCTCGCCGGGACAGGTATGCTGGCCCACATATCTCCATACCATCCTCCCCACCAGGGCTCAGCTTCATCTATGGGAGCAGCCGCAAGGGCCTCTGGAGACGATGAAGGCAGGGTCCCTCCGTCTCCAAACATCCCAGCTCCCTTTCAAGCCCTCAATCAGCGGCTCCATTTTCCCCCCGGGCAAACATCCCCCCTGAAGGTTTGGGGTGGGGATAAGAAAAGACGCGCCCCCATGTTACTCCAAAAATGGACACAGATGTCCCCTCATCACACCCTATGCTTCCCATCCAGGTGTGCACTCAAGGAGCCATAGTCCCCTCATCCCTCACACCACAACCCCAGCACTATCGGGACATATATGACCCATTTCTATTGCTTCCTTGGGGGGTTTTCCCAAAGGGTGAAACCCCCTCCTACTCTCAGAGTTTTCCTCTGCCATGGCCCACCACCAGCACCAGCAACACGGCCATATACAACGCCCCCACGCAGAGTTTGCGAAAATGCTCGGGTCCACCTCCGGGTTCTCGCCCAGATGGTCCCCCGGTTCCTCCGGGGGGACGTGACCCCGACAGACCCACCCGGGGCCCACCAGGGACCCCCGCCAATCCCCCTAAATCAATTATCCCCTTTGCTCCATTCGTGCCATCTAAACCCCCAAAGGGCAACAAACCGGGTCAACTCTACTTACCTAGCTCAACGGAAACAGAACAGTTCTCCGCAAAACCCCCCCCCCCCGCCCCTCCCCTAATGAAAGGGCCACCACCAGGCCCTCTACAGCCTCCTATCCGCAGGGCATTCCACCTCCTCTATCATCCCTAGAAGACGCTAAACCCGTCACAGTAGCGGATCTAAAAAATTTTAAACAAAGTCACTGAAAGGGGATACCCGACCTCGCTCCCAAACTTCTGATGAATGCAAGCAAGAATTCATCCTTCCGCTCTGACTTTCACATCTTGCCACCAGAGTTGACTCCTTTTCTAAAGCCCAGGACAATACCCCCCTTTCCTCTGTGACGCCCCCTCCAAAGCACGTCCGACAACACCCCCGAGCAACTTTTTCACCCTAAAAACAGCATTAGACGATTTTCGAAAATAGAAGTAGGAGAAAAAAACTTACAATAAGGGGACTCCCGGGAGTCAGATCCACCTAGCGACCTCTTCGTGTCTTAACCGAAAACTTCAAAAAACTTCTAATAGCCCAACGTACACATAAAAAAGAGATCGATAGGGCCCACAGAGCCCTCAACCGCCGACCCTCGGACCCCTTCCCCCTAGGACTTAAAATGCCCGGATCCACTACTACGGTAAAAAAAAGAAGAGATCCTCCAACGATCCAAAACCGACGCCAGTTTTCCACAAAGATGCCCCCCCTCCAAATTCAATCAGATCTCCACGCCCACCCCTACCCAGAGAGCCATCCCTCAAACCTCAAACTTGCCATTCTAAAAGGAGAAAAACCATCACTTACGGGTTTTTTGGGGGGTACCCATTTGCCCTAAACCGGAAAGGGGGAATCAAAACCCCTTCTCCATACGCTCCCCCGAGGACATTCCTCCTTTCTTGCAGGCCCCCCAAATTCAGAACACACCTTGCCAGAGGGGCCCCATTTTGTTTCTTTCCCCCGCTTCCAAAATTTTAAAACAAAATTCCGCCCACCAAAGAGGGCTGGGCGAACCGGAGGAGGCCTACCCCCAAACCCCCAAAAATTTCGGGGACGCAGCCCCGGATGGAAACCCCCACCACCTCTAGCAGGGCCCAATGCCCCCTCCCCCTCGGACTCTTAAAGTCTTTTTTAATCGCCTACCCCGGCACTCATATCCCCCGGGGAGACTGTAAAATTGGGGTAAGTGACCCACCCATAGCCTCCCCCAAATTTGATTACTCTCTCTCCCCATTTTAATAGGTTTTTATACTACATATGCTAGCCAGGTTTTCTTTTTTTTTTTGGGTTTAATTTTTTCCAAAGTTGGGGAGCCGCCTCTCCGGGATGTGTCCCTTTCCCTCTTTTCCCCCAAAATGGGGTTGGGGGACTATCCCCTGAGCTTTTTTGCAGGCTCATGGCCCCCTGTTTGGCAGATTTCTCCCCTTTCAAGTGATAGCTGTGTTGGTAACACCCTTGCCCCCCTTTTTTCCCCCAACCCCCCTTTCCTTTTCCCCTCCCCCCCCCCCCCCCCTTTTTTTTTTTTTTTTCCCCCTCTTTTCCCTTATCACCCCCCCCTTTCTTTGCTTGGGGGGGCCCCCCCCTCTCCCCGGCCCCTCCTGCCCTCGTCGGTGGGGGGCGCCCCCCCTCGGGTCTGCCCCAACATAAATTCACCCTAACCATGGGGGATTTTTAAAAATAGCCTCCTTTAATCCCAAAGGGGTTCTCTTTTTCACCTATGAAGACCCAAAGTAATAAAAAAATGTAAAGGGGTCACTCCCCAAATTTCTTCTTTTTTGTAAAGTTTTTATTGAAAAAACACCATTACATGGGAAACAAGCCCCATCCACCTCAGCCAAGGGCCCGTTTGGGCCCGGGGTAGGCTGGGGTGGTTTGGCTTTTTTCCCCAGGGAACGTGAGTTTTTAACAAAAAATCTTTACAAAGAAGAAGATTGGTGAGTGCCGTTTTACATTCTTTATTACTTGGAAAATTCTTTGGGGACTTTTCTATTTGAAGCGGGACCCACCACGGGAAATTTGATATAGTGCGGGGTTTGTTTTTTTTTTTAAATGAGCCCACAAAACCCATATGGTTTAAATTTTTTTGGGTTTGTCGGGGGCCGCCTAAATTCCCTTGAGCTCTTGTCACCTATGAAGAATCGCAAAACCTACGCCACTTACATCCCCAAAAAAAACCACATTTTGTTCTCCAAGAGACGCACTTCAAGACGGGACACACCCCTGCTCTCAAAACGGGTTTCTATACCCAGGGGCTTTTTGCTATTTGCTCCCATTTTAAAACCGTGGGAAACGATAGCAACCAAATCCCTCCCAAACCAGGCCCTTTGGTTTGGTTTTGAAGATGTAAAGCCAGATAAATTGTCCTAAAATTTCTTTTAAAGGCCCAAAATTTTTCCCACGATTATTAACTTTTCCCCCCCAAATAAAGGGGCGGGTTTTCCTTTCCCCTAAACATTTCTTGATAGGATTTCCCCCTCTTTAAAAGGCACGGTCTCCTTTGTGGGGATTCAAAAAACCCTAACCCCGACATTGGACAACTCCAGGGGGAGACCCGCCCCCTTTTTACTCTGCTTTTAAAAAACTTTAAAAAGCCCTTTTGCAGTCCCCCACCCTTTTGTAAAGGTTTGGAGATTGAACCCCCCCATTTACTAAGGACTACACCTTTTACCAAACCCACACGGTACATAAAGCCGCAACGACCACATTTTAAATCAAAAATAATCCCCCCCCTGGCTACGAACCTCCCAAAGGTAACATTCCCTTTTTTCAGATCACCCCCCGTTATTTTTTTTTTTTGGCCCCCCCTTTTCTAACCAAGCTAAAACCCGGGGACCCGAACGACCCCTGCTTTCTGAGTGGCCTGTAAAGGGAACTTGAATCAAAATAAAAACTTCCTGTCGGGGCCACGCAAAAGATGTTTACGCCCCTATTTTTTAAATGGGAAGCACTCAAAAGCGTGCTCCCCTTGGGGTTTTTCATCAAACACCGGGAGTAGGTTTAAAAAAGAAGAACCACTCGTTATCAGGGCTCCCACAAAATATCCTCTCTGGAAAATTTTTGGGATAAACCAGCTCTATCTCCTTCTACTTTAAAGGACCGCAAATGGGAAAGACTGGAAGCGAGACGCCCTGAGATTTCTGGGGTCCCTTAAACCTCAGCCCCTTCGCAGCTTTGTTCTATGAACAAGGTAATAAAAGTGGCCCCTCTTTGCTACAAAGAGGGAAAGGGTTTCTCGCTCCTTTTAAACCTTTTATCAAAAACCCAGATGGGGCCCCTTTTCCACACCAAACCAGACATTGCAGGAGCTTTTAATCATTCCCAAATTTAAAATTATACAGCTTACCAGACCCACAAGCTCCTTCCCAAAAATCATTCCCCTCCCCCACCCCCTCTCCCTCCCTTCCCCCAGGGAAACAATTTCCAAAACTTAGAAATTTCCATTCCCCCCCGAGTGAAATTTCGGTCGTTATCTGTACCTACCTGGAGGTTTAAAAACCCGGGGCCCCGGGCGGATACTCGGGCCCAAAAATTTTTTCCCAAAGTCTGTCCCATAGGCTTGCTGCCCCCCTTTTAGGGCGCATTTAAAAGACATCTCATCCTCATCACACTTTTCCCCGTGGCCCCCACCCCCCGGGGACACAAATTTCGGTCATCCCCAAAAAAAAATAAAGACCCCCCAAATTTGCCCGGGAGCTACCGGCCCATTTCGCTACTTAATGTTGACCTTTAAAATCTACCGAAACCCGCTGGCCCCCCAACTCAAAACCAAACTTCCCGGGGTTTAACATCCGACCAGGTCGTTTTTTTTGGCCCCGGAGAACCAGGGGAAATACACTCAAAACTCTGGACTTTAATCACCATGCCCACTTCATAAGATCCCATTAATGACCTTTCTTTAAAACGCCGAAAAAGGGTTTTTTACCGTATTTTCATGGTCCGCTCTTACTCAGACCCTTTCCACATAGGCCTAGGCCCAAGGGTTCCCCCTCAAAAATTTTTTGCACTGTATAAATCCCCTTCGGCCCAAGTTAAAGTGAACCTCTTTCTTTAGAAGCTTCTCCATCCAAAACGGCACACGTAAGGCTGTCCCCTCTCACCCATACTTTTAAGTCCCCAACATGCCCGAACCTTTTGGGGCCCATCCTACCAATCCGGGAAATTTGGGGAGTTTCATTTGGAGGAACGAATTTAAAAAGCTCTGCGTTCGCAGAAGAAACTTTTGATCTATGTCACCAATCCCCAAATTTCCTCCTTCCCTGATGTCCGAATTTAGGCGGTTTAAACACTTGGTCCCAACTACAAGATCAACATGTCCAAGTCTGAAGCCCCAAACATCTTTCCCCCCCCCCCCTCGGCTATATCCTCCCGAAAACAGCAAATTCCCCTTTTTTTCCGGGCCCCCGGGGTCAAAAACCTACTTAGGGACAAAAATTCCCTCTGCCTTAACCAGTTTTTTGAAATTTAAAATTTCCCTCCTCCCCTCCCCAATTCCCCCCAACTCCCAACCTGGAAATCCATGGCCTTTTTCCCTTTTTTTTGGGGGGATCAATTCCTAAAGAAAGTCTCTCCCCCAAAGCCCTTTACTTACTACAAACGTGGGCCCCTTTTTAAAACCCCCGCCCCTTTTGGCACAGCTCTGTAGAAGTTTCTCTGATTTTTATCTGGGATCCAGGCTGCCCCAAAACTCAATAGAGCCATGTTTTTTTCAACCCCCAAAAGGGCAGGGGGGGGGGAGTGGGGTCAACCAAAACTGTAGGCTATATTTCTTTTTGGGGCCCGGGCCCACCAGGGTTCATTGGGGGGGGGGGGGGGGGGGGGGGGGGGGGGGGGGGGGGGGGGGGGGGGGGGGGGCGGGGGGGGGGGGGGGGGGGGGGGGGGGGGGGGGGGGGGGGGGGGGTGGGGGGGGGGGGGGGGGGGGTGGGGGGGGGGGGGGGGGGGGGGGGGGGGGGGGGGGGGGGGGGGGGGGGGGGTGGGGGGGGGGGGTGGGGGGGGGGGGGGGGGGGGGGGGGGAAATTAAAAAAAATTTTTTGGGGGTTTTATTGGAAGAATTAAAAAGGGGGGGGTAAAATTTTGGGAGGAAATTTGTTGGGAAGGGAGAGGGGTTTTTTAAAGTAATTTTTTTTAAATGGGTTTTTTTTAAAAAAGAAATTTTTGATTTTAAAGGTTTTTAAACCCCCCCCCAAAAGAAAAAGGTTTCCCCCCCGGAAAGTCAAAAAGCTTAAATTTTTTGGGGGTTAAAAAAACCGCCCCCGAAAAAACTTTCTTGTTTTTAAAAGGGGATTTTGCCCCGTAAAAAAATTTAGGTCCCAAAAAACCCGGGGGAATTAATTTTCGAATAAACCCCAAAAAACGAAAATTTTTTCTCTTTTTCCCCCTGCAAACACTTTAAATTTTTGGGAAAGCTTTTTTTTAAATTTTAAAGGGTGCTTAAAATTTCCCGCGAAAATTTTTCCAGTCCTCTACCACCTGCTTTTGGATCCCAATGAAACCAGTTGCCGTCTTATTGCCGGTCCCCGGGAAAAAAGAGCTGAACAAAACCTTTTTCAGATACCAAATTTGGGACAAGTTTTTTTTTTCTGACCCATAATGCCGTGATGGCATGTAAAAACACAAGAGACTACTTTAAAATATTATCTAGATGGTACGGGTACCGGCCTTGTTAAAAAAAATGGTGGCCAAGCGTCCCATCGACATTTGGCGCTGTGGGGCAGAGGTTTGGGGACTATGTCCATACGGTTGGGGCTGTTCACACATCAACCCCTTCCCCGGTTTGGCGATTCTCATTCAAAACAGAAAACTGCACGGCACAAATTTTTTCCTGATACCCCCAAGCAAATCCTTTTGTTCTGTTCCAGCCCCCATGTTCGCCCAAAAGAAATCTCTCACAGGCACTTTCTCCCCAACGGCTAATCTGTCATCCTACGGAAATGGAAACTAACCCTCCCCCATCCCTGGCAGATTGGTTTGACAGGTTTCACACCTCACCCATGGAGGGGCTCGTGCTAAAACGGGCGCGAATAAACCCCAATTCTTTCGGACTTTGGGGCCCCCCGGAAAGGGAAAACCAAAATTCCACGGAAAATTCCGAGCCTTAACCTTTTAAACCCTTGATCCCCCTTTGCATCTTCTCCCCCCATTGGGAGTGGGCCCGGTCGGGGGGGGGGGGGGGCGTCGCGTCGGGGGGGGCGGGGGGATCGGGGGTTTTAAGACATCGGGCTATTTTTTTTTTTTCTTCTCTTTTCCCCCTCTTCCTCTTTCCTCTTTTCTCCTTCCCCCCTCTATGCTGTTTCCCAAAAGCAAAAAGGGGGTCTCAATGGCACTCTTTCACGCCCTTTAGGAACATCATCCACTCCCTCCGATTATTAGTGCTCACTTGCATTTCCGTAGACACCCCACCGGTTGTGGACCACAAGAGCCCCTTTGACACACAGTGAAGGGTCCTGCATATCTTCGATTATACAAGTTTGTTCGCTTGTAGTTGCTCTTATGTAAACCTTGATTTGACTTGGGCTCATATTGGTAGCAACTTGTCTTGTTTACTACAATGTATTGCCTTGTTATATTTTGAAAATCCAATAAATCTTTAAATAAAAAAAATAAAAAAAGTTAGAATAAGTCAATTTCCCACAAATGTTTAAAAAGTTTTGGGCTCACCTAGGGGAACGTGTTGGTGCCAGTTGTTTGGAACAATCATATTAAAACACCAGCTCCTGCCATCTGGGGCCATTTACCACTCTACCAAAGTCTGCAAACTGTTTGACCCCCAGAGCAAAATCACAGGAGTCTGGAACTGGTGAAATAGCCACTTTGGCCTAGAGATAACCTGCCCACTGTGCCACACCCCACATGACCTATGCAACACCAGCACTTCATAACCCAGGGTGATCTGAAGAAAACTGCAACAGGAAGCCTGACCATTGTGAGCACCATTGGTGGTTTTAACCTGAATAAAGGGGTTGTCTCACTATATTGATTCATCTTACTTCAGTCCTGTTTTCTCGGTTTCATTTTTTAATTCAGGGGCATGTTTACTGGCTTCTACTAGGCTGCAGTAGAAGCCAGGTCTGTACCTATAGCAACCAGTGGCTGGCGGGCCCAAACAGGGGAGACTGAACAGGTCTGTAGCTATAGTGACCTGAGGAGCTGATGCAGTTCATACAAGAGGGAATACATAGGAATAGGTAGGACACTTGTAATGGACACATATTGAAAAGAGACTTGTTTTTGAAAGATCTTTAACATAAAAAGCAGCAAGACTTATAGTTAGACAACCCCTTTAAGATCACTGCCCAAAACAGCAGCTCACCAGCTAACACCCAAGAACATCGGCTACCACAGTAAAAAAAAATATTTTGCTCCTGTTACCAAGCAGCTATGAGAATGCATCAATGTTCTAATCAAGAATTGTACACATGCACATTGGTGGTTAAAAGCTTATGAACCCCGCAAAAGCTTTAAAATTTCTGCATAAACATGACTTAAAGGGGTTGTCTCGCTACAAGGATTGCTGCTTTTTATGTTAAAGATCTTGCAAAAACAAGTCACTTTGCAATATGTGTCCATTAACAGTGTCCTACCTATTCGGAGATATCCCCTCTTGTATGGGCTGCATCAGCTTCTCAGGTCGCTATAGCTACAGACCTGTTCGACCTCTCCTGATAGGCTGCCAGCGCTGGTCGCTATAGCTACAGACCTGGCTTCTACTGCAGCCTAGTGAAAGCCAGTAAACACACCCCTAAATTCAAAATGAAACCAAGAAAACAGGACTGAGGTGAGATGAATTAATGTAATGAAACCACCCCTTTAAAATGACATCGTATTTTAACACTAATCCTAAAAGTAGATAAACAGAACCAAATCAAAGGAGTCAGAAATATCAAACTTGGTAATTTACAAGTCGAGTCACATTATTATGACCAACTAACCACTGTTTGCAGCACGGACAGCAACAAGACTAGATGAAAAGAGATGCAAATCTGTCAGCAGAGGTACAGTGACGTCTGTTTCGGAGCCTCATCGGCAGTGGGGTATGTTTTAGACACATACCTTTTAGCCTCCTGGTTCATTTTAGCGGTGTGCTGCTCTACTGCAGTGTGTGTCAGTCTACACTCGCGCACCTTCGTGATGCTCCACAGTTTCCACGTCATCTATTACCAATGACACCATTTCTCCACTCACAATACACTTTCACAAGAACAGGTCACAAAAATGTGCAGTTTCAGAAATCCTGCTACCCTCGGCCCGAAAGCCATTAAATATCCCATTTTGCAACTCTGATAAACCTCCCTTTAACCAATGACAGCAACAAGCAAGATGTGTGCAGACAGCCCATCACACACTTTATATACTCACCAAGCCAGCTCACCACATGCGAGTTTCTTCACCAGTTCCGCACTGCCGATGTCAAAAGTAGAAAGCAGTCATAATGCAATTGTAGAACTGCTAGTTTGAAGTATGACTTGGTTAGGAGGGCAGCGCTTGTCCTATGACCTGTGGCCTGTCAAGTTGCCTATAAGCTGAGCACTAATGACAGGTAATGGCTTTAGCTTGTTACCAAGGGATAAACTGATGCTTGTTAAAGGGGGTTTTGCCATGATGTAATATGCCCTGCACGGGTTATTGCAGCTAGCTATAAGCCGAACATGCATAAGAATGAGGAGGGCACAGCTTGTGGTCATCCTCCCTATTCACTTCTATGGGAGCTCCCGATTACAGCCAAGTGTGCGCTTAGCTATAGTCAGGAACTCCCATAGAAGTTAAAGGGGTTGTCTCACTACAAGGATTGCTGCTTTTTATGTTAAAAATCTTGCAAAAACAAGTCACTTTACAATATGTGTCCATTAACAGTGTCCTACCTATTCCTAGATATCCCCTTTTGTATGGGCTGCATCAGCTCCTTAGGTCGCTATAGCTACAGACCTGTTTGATCTCTCCTGTTTGGGGCTGCCAGACTGGTTGCTATAAGCTACAGACCTGGCTTCTACTCCCAGCCTAGTAGAACACGCCCCTGAATTCAAAATGAAACCAAGAAAACAGGACTGAGGTAAGATGAATCAATGTAGTGAGACAACCCCTTTAATGGTGAGGACGGCTGTAAGGATATGTTCACACGGCGTGTTTTACTCCGTGTCACATACACTTTTAGCTGCGTGTTTGGATCTGTCTGTCGGACCCCAAATGGACCCAAACACGCAGCTAACAAATAGCAGTGTGATTTCCATTGCTTTTAATATGAAACACGCATCGGGGTTCACACGAGTGATCTCTGATGTGTCTCATTGCGTCTTTCGGATCCATTCATAGAATTGTCATGTCAATTCTTGGTCTGAAAGATGCAACCGGAGCCCTATAATAAACTATAGGGTGCGATCCTGCTGCAATCAACATGCAGCTATGTGTTGGATACGTGTTGGATCCGTTTAGGATCCGAACGCCGCTGCGCTTTGGGATGTGATTTTTGGATCCAACACGGATTTGAAAATGTATCCCAAAACGGAGTGTGAACATAACCTAATCATCACCATCCTCATGCACAGTCAGCTCTCCGTTAGCTGCAAGCGACCAGTACAGGGCATTTTCCGTCATGGCAAAACCCTTTAAATACTTACATTTGAGTAGGGGAAAACACGAACATAATAGGGTGTATGGATCCCATCCGCCAATCTGTCAAATTCACTCACTTTCTATCAGGTTTAGTTTAAAATCAATCTTTAGGATCAGCTATGTGAAAACTAACGTGTATTTTGAGTGTCACCACCTCTCCTTGGTGCACAAGGTAACAGATGAACAAGGTGTACACCCTGCTGCTAAATTTGGCTTCAAACTCCAGGTCATACCTTTTTCAACAATTTTATTAACAGAAAGTGGAGGATTTTTTTTTTGTAATTCTCAATGACACCACAACTTCCTTAGTAGGATGCACTTAGTTGGAACAGCATGCCAGAAATTCATTAGGCCCTTTGTCACCACTGAAGTAGCTGGGTCTGGCTCTATGGTCAGTACCCACTGTACCTGAGCCGCTCCTCTTGAAGCACTGGAGTTGCTTAGGCCATGTTCACACGGCTTATTTGGGCGCGGATTGGAGCCGTACTGCGCGCCGGATTTGCGCTGCAGCACGGCTGGAATCCGTCCCTGTCATTATGGTAATCCACAGTTCTCATAGAGAACTGTGGATTCCGTCGCTCCTCCCAGCTCGGCAAATCCGCCGCGGGGGGTGAAAGTGACATGCACATTAATTACGGCGCGTACGCGCCGTAGATAATGCATTGTCTATGGGGCCAGGGAGCAGCTCCCCCGCCGCGCACCCGCCCCTTTTTCAAGCCGTAACTGTGGGCGAAATCCGTCCCGCAATTACGGCTTGAATAAGCCGTGTGAACCGGGCCTTATGGATGCCACTTTCTCCCCTCTCATCAGCACCTCTCCTCTTCTGCTCCCTGCATTTTCATAGGTCCCAAAGCTCCTTCATCAGAGTAATTGTTCTGCTTCTTTCCTGAAGTCTTAGGCCACATTCATACGGCACAGACCAAATACCAGTCGGGAAATCCAGACCAGTATTTGGTCTGATTTTGGCACGCAGGGGGGGCGGCTTTTCTCCGCGGTTTGTGGATTCAAGCCCTCCCCCTTCGCTCTGGCATGTTCATGTTCTGCCCAAAAACCAGGCAGAAGAATGAACATGCTCTAAGTTTCTCATACTGCCGGCGGTGTAAGAAACCATCCGGCATAAAATCCATGCAGTGTGGACTGCTGCACGGATCTTCCATAGAAGTCTATGGGGGAGCGTTGCTTGTCAGTTTTCAAAAACCGCAAACAGTCTGAGAAACCGACAAGTAAACGGTGTCGGGAGGACAAGCCCTTAAGGGGTTGTCTCACTACATTGATTCATATTAACCTTCAGTTCTGTTTTCTTGTTTCATTTTTGTATTCAGGGCGTGTTTACTGCTTCCACTAGGTTGTAGTAGAGCCAGGTCTGTAGCTTTAGTATACCAGTTCTGGCAGCCTTTCATGAGACGATAAAAGGTCACTTGTAGCTATAGTGACCTGAGGAGCTGATCCAAGCCCATACAAGAAGGGATATCTAGGAATAGGCTAGGACCAATGTTAATGGACAAATATTGCAAAGTGACTTGTTTTTGCAAGATCTTTAACATGAAAAGCAATCCTTGTAGTGAGACAACCCCTTTAAGGGGTCTGAATACCTGTCGACTGTAGTCCTACAGTTGTGTACCCCTGTTCTAGATTTTCAGAAAGAAGACTCATTACATATATCAAAAACGGTTGTAGTAAATAAAACATAACTTTTAATAATACTTTTAACACTCGATAAATGTAGAAGTGCATCATCCCATCAAATATGCCCAGAAATAATAAATACAATCAAGACTAGACCATTACCAATGTTATGGGATCAAACAATATCAAGGACAGGAATAATAGAGGACCTTATATCGTCCTACAATGGTCCTATAAAGCATAGCCACAAAACTACCACACCGAAAAGGGCGACCCTATCAGGAACTTGTTCCTGTCCTTACTGATCCTTAGAAAACCCTGCAGCTGTCCAAGATGTTTCCGTGTACCCAAACACTTTCAGGAGACTTTGTATTGAACACAGAATGCATCAAAAGATGTCAAATATTATTAAACAATTTCCAAAACCAGGGAAACGAGAGGTACAAAAATGAAGCGCTTACCCCCACAGCAATCATTTCCATAGCTGCCGATGGGGCTGCAAAAACATCAGAATTGCTGATAATAGGGCATCAAAAATAAAAGGCCACTGGCGGGGTACCAAGGAGTGCTAGCAGATGATTCGGAGTTGTATTCCTTATAATTGTCGTATCATAGGCGTCTTCCTGTGCCGTGCACCATGTCTAATCATCGGCTAGCGCTCCGTACCCATATGAAGTCTCTTGAAAAGTATTTGCGTACACTGAAACATGTTGGGGCAGGTGCAGTCTTGTGCAGGGTTTTCTAATGATTAGTAAGGACAGGAACAGGGTCCTGATGGAGTCTCCCTTTTCGGGGTGGTAGCTCTGTGGCTAGGCTTCATAGGGTCATGGTAGGCCAAATAGGGCGATAAATACGATCCTCTAGGATTCCTGTACTTCATATTGTTTGATCCCATGGTACCCTTAATTGTCTAGTCTTGATTGCATTTGTTATTTCTGGACACATTTGATGGGATAACGCATTTCTACTTTTACCGAGTCTCTCACGACATACAGGACAGCAGGCACAGCGCACTAAGGACATGGTGCGACAGGGTTTATCTGTTGCTTCACCCTCCTCCATTATAGCACACAGCCAACTATATTACACTGCTGCTGGTGTGCACATGATATAGACTCACAGGCTCCTCCCTGCACAGTGGGCTCTCCCAGCTCAGAAACAGTTACTTTCACACAACTGTCAACATAGTGATCCATCCAGCTGTCAGGTGCCGACTTGGGCCAACTTCAGAGCTGTCTTAAAGGGCCAGTGCTTTTTTTAAAAACTGAATTACAAGTGAAATGCTTTGATTTTCCTAATGAAGCTTATTTGGGAAAGTGTTTGTATTTTAGTCTCCTGTAACTTCATGAGGTTTCTCTGAAGGTGATAGGTACTCTTTAAGTAATAGATTCACTTCCGCACATTACAGTTCCTTTTCCAGCCTATTGAGTATCAACAGCTGATGCCGTGATACTCTTCCACAAACCCGTGTTGTGAAGATCAGACTTTAATCGATCCCTGTTCTTTAAGTAAATCAGGTCGCCCACTCCCTTGTATTAAGATTAAGTTACTGATAGTGCGAATGCACAATGTATGTTGCAAGCTTCTCCAATGTTTAAGCTTAGACAGTAGCGAAACTTCGCGAGATATGCTCCCTTGACATGCGCAGTTGGAGAATGAGAACGCCGAGTTCTGCCTTTGAGCGGTCATTACACGCATCTTTATGGAATTGGGTATTTACACTATTTTGAATATATTATATATATGTATATTCACACTATATTATTGATCAACACTGTTTGATGATTATGTGATTAGTGATGTTATCTATTTTGCATAATTGACACAGATGTAAACAGATTGTTTCACAATTTATTCACTTGTATTTAAATGGTTTGCTGACACTATACTAATGTTGAGAAAGGCTCATTTATGGGCTGAAACGTGCACTATTGGGAAATAAAGACCGTTGAAAGTTGAAGTGCTGTCTGGATTATCTTTGGCCCACTCACACCTGTCATCCCATTGATTAAAGGGGTTGTCTCACTACAAGGATTGCTTTTTATTTATTTTAATAAAATCTTGCAAAAACAAGTCACTTTGCTATATATGTCCATTACAGTGTCCACCTATTAATAGATATCCCACTCTTGTGATGGGGCTGCATCAGCTCCTCTGGGTTGCTACAGCTACAGCACTGTTGTCGTTCTCTACGATAGGCTGCCAACGCTGGTCGCTGTAGCTACAGACCTGGTGTTCTCTCAGCTCATCACTGCAGGCTACTAGAAGCCAGTAAACACGCCCCTGAATTCAAAAATGAACCCGAGAAAACAGGACTGATGTAAGATGAACCAGTGTAGTGAGACAACCCCTTTAATATTTAACAAACCTCCCTAATCCTGCCAAGCGTCCCAAGATGGGTATATTTGCTCCCTCTAAATGCATACCATAAGCTGCAGTTTCCACTCTACGCTTTGTAACCCAGAACATCTCCTCTTGGATTTCTTTTGGGCCATATGGTCAAGTATAGTTAGGAAACACAGCAGAGAATTACCAGCTAACGTTTGCTCCCTAAAACAGGATCAGGTGTCTTGTGACCTGATCGCTCTTAAAAAAGGTGCAAAACAAAGACCCCGTACACACCCGATCTGGTCAGTGATGGAATTCGCGAGTAGGGCACCGTTAGGCTGACAACAATGAGTGGCCCCTGATCTCCTTCTGTTTGGACTCCTGATAGTTGGGAGTCCTAGAACTGACATAATAATGGCATATAATAGGAGTAAAGCTCTTAAACGGGAGCTCCTATCTTCTGTAGGTTGTCTAGCTGTTTCTCACAGCCAGAGACCCAACCTACTCCAGAAGTCCTGCTACCTACCAGCCATCAGATACAATGCTAAGAATATTATGATTTAAAAAACAGTCCCCCCCCCCCCCCAAGTGACTTTAACTGGCAAATATGATTTTTCATGTCACGATGGGTCTGTTAAAAGGGGACGTAAAATCTGCTTGTAGTTCCCTTTCTTCAATTAGTATATTTGATTAGTTAAAAAGGAATAATTTTCCGTGGCATGCTACACAACAGGCATCTGCCGCACAAAGTAGGGAACCGGTTGTCAAAAAGAGGTGCTCCTGGGGGGAGGGGTTTCAAGCAGAGGCGTAACTTGAAGCTCCGGGGCCCTAGAGCAAAAAGTGAAATTGGCCCCCCCAGCTACCTTGTACCACTAAGAATTCTGGTATCTCCGTATGTGGCAGGAGGGCTTTTGGGTCCCCTCAGGTTACTGGGCCTGTAGCGACTGCTACCTCTGCACCACAAAAAGCTACCCCCTTGGTTCCAAGATAGAAGTTTTGCACCAGGGTCCGGGAGCCTGAAGCTACACCCTTGTGAGTCAGGACGGCGTCATAGCCTTACAGGACAGATACCTGCAGCCTGTACCTCTGCCACAAATCCTCTTATTTACCAAGATACATTGATTAACGATGGTAGAGGAACCTTCTAGGTGAAACTCATGGACGGTCATAACCTGTTCCAGGTCTGAGATACATGGCAGGGATTCAAACACCTCCAAGGCAGAACATGGTTTTGCTGAAGATGTTCCTTTAGGGCTTTATCTGGTAAATGATCTGTTTTTTATCCATAAGAAGAACGGCCAAGCTTATGCTGCGGTGATCAGATTTATTATGTACCTGCCACTCTTGTTATACACCTAGCAAAAACATTTACAATACGTCTCCCATCTGGTATAATGTGTTCAGTATATCAATACAAGCAAAGCAAATAGTTCTACATTATATATACACTTAGCCAGCAGTTACAAAATGAATTTTGACCCTAGGCCCACATAGACATTTAACAAAGGCTGGAAACGTGTAGGCTGCACATGTGATTTTGCCTCTCTTTTCATGACTTCTCTTCACATTTCTATAATCTTTATGTACAGGTCTACCCCAAATTATTATTATGGTACCTCATTATATATATATTATTCTATATATATATATATATATATATATATATTTATATATATTTATATTTATTTATTTGTATTTATATCTCACATCTCTGGCACCACCACTAATAAATCATAAGGCGGCCGTGGCTCTGATGATGAAGCTGAACACATTTCCCTGAGTTTGAACTGAAACTCTTCGGTGTTTAAGTCCCGGAGGACCCCTTTAACCTGACACATTTATAAATACCAAGGTTAAGGCTATGTCTACAGGACAGTGATTTTCTGTCGGATTTTTAAGCGGATTCAGTATTTAGAACCCGCAAAAATCAGACTGTGAGGGCGCGTCCCCACGGCACAGGACAAATACCAGTCGGCTTATACGACCGGTATTTGTCCGGTTTTTGTGCCGTGCACACGGCTGCAGGGGGGAGGCTTTTCTCCATGATGAGCGGAGAAAAGCCCTCCCCCTTTCACATTCACATGTTCATATTCTGTCCGAAAACTGGACGGAAGAATGAACATGTAGAATGTTTTTCAGGGGGCCGGCAGTTTGAAAAACCGCCGGGCGGAATACCCATGCAGTGGGGACTGCTGCACGGGTTTTCCATAGTGCCCCGTGTAAAAGTTTGCGGCTAGTTTTTCAGACGGTTTGGAACGGCCGAAATACAAAAAACGGTACAAAAAAAAAAAAAAAAAAAAAAGTGTAAAATACTGGTTGGATTCCAATTAGATTCCAACCAGTATTTTGTCCTCTGCTGTGTAGATGTAGTCCAAGGGTATGTTCACACAGCGTTTTTGCGGGCCATATTTTGGGCCGTAATTGTGCTGCAATACTACCAAAGTACGGACTGCAAATACGATAATTCATAGCTATTATTAAGAGCCATGATCACGTGCCGTTTTCGCCGACATGTCTTCCGCGTTGGGAGAAAGAAGTGACACGCGTCGGGGAAAGTGAAAGTCTATGGGAGCCGGCGCAGAGTGTTTTAGAAGTACGTGAGGGCTAGCATGTACTTCTAAAACACCTGGTGTATTGCGGCGCATACAGTGTGAACTTACCCATAGTCATTTCAGTGCACAAAGTCTGAGGTGTTGTCTGGTTCCCGTCAGCAATATCGCTACTTTTCATATTAAAGGGTTTGTCTCACTACATCGATTCATCTCACCTCAATCCTGTTTTCTTGGTTTCATTTGAATTTCAGGGGGGGGTGTTTCTGGCTACTACTAGGACTGCTAGTAGAAGCAGGTCTTGTAGCTTAGCGACCTGAGGAGCTGATGCAGCCATACAAGAGGGGATATCTAGGAATAGGTAGGGAACACTTGGTAATAGACACATATTGCAACAGTGACTTGTTTATGCAAGATCTTTAAGATAAAAAGCAACAATCCTTGTAGTGAGACAACCCCTTTAAACTAAATTTCATAACGCTGGTTTATTGCATAGTATTTCCTCAGACTAAGGCTATGTGCACATGGAGTAATACGGCACGTACTGTACACGCCGCACTACGCTGGGTGTTTTAGAAGTACGCGCTGGTCAGCGTGTACTTCTAAAGCGTGGGTGGAGGAGCACAGTCACTTCTATTTTCCACTGAGCGTAAACGCCGGTTAGAAGTGACGTCACTTTTTTCTCATGTACACCGGGGAAGACGGGCGCAATTCATAGCTCTCTATGAGAGCTACGAATTATCGTAATTGCAGGGTGCATTGTGGGAATATCGCTGCGCAATACATACCGGAATGCGCCCCGCAATTACGCCGTGTAAACATACCCCAAGATAAAAGCTTTTTTGTGCTTTCATGTGTATTGACTCACCGAGTATGATTCATCAAAACTGTACAGGGTTTATCATACTACCTACATTACTCATAATAACAAACCCAATGCAGTCTGGGAAATGAAAGCTAGAGCTTGGTTAGTGTAGACAACAAGGCACCTTTCTCATGGAAAAAGTTCTGAAATACAGGCAGATACATTTCCGTCGGATGGATCAGAGCTAGTAATTGGGTTCAGGCATTTAGAGTTTCAGCGGCCGCAGGAAAATCTTGCATCCCTACGAGATGTACTGCATTGATTTCCAGAGCCGAGCAAGCGAATTCTGGGGAGAAACAGAAATAGATTACTGGACAGAGAAACTCTTGGAACCATTTAGAGAGACCGTAAAGCTATGTTCACACGATGTACTGCGGCGCGTACATCGTGTATTTCGGGAGCTCGCTCTGAGCAGCGCGCACTCTCGTGTCACGGGGTGGGGGGGGGGGGGCGGGGGCACCCCAAGTAATTGACATGTCACTTATCTCCCCACACGTACAATACGGTATTGTACGAGTGGGGAGAGGAGGCGTAATCCATAGTTCTCTATGAGAACTATGGATTACCGTAATCTTGGCACGCATCGCGCCCGTATTAAAGCACAAATACGACGCGAAATGCACGCCGAAATCCCCCCCGTGTGAACATAGCCTAAGGAATGAACTGAACAAAACCAACTAAAATTATGTTGTTACTCGGGTCAGAATTTGGTCGGCAAAACAGATCGATTATGGTCAAGTTCACACCGGTGTCGGAGGTTCATTCTGAGCCAGATCTATTTAATGCCAGATGACAACGGTGCACGACAGACTGACTACAGTGGGATCTACTGGGTTTCTGTCTCAGTGCCCATTGTTTTAACAAAAAAATAATAATAATTTAAAAAACAAAAACAAAAAAAAAACACAGCATTTTGCATTATTTTTTCCAGAATTTTTAACAGCATCTGTAACAGAAGCTCCAAAAAGAATCTCTAATGCAGATGTGAACCAGGCCTAATAACTACATTATTGACAACAACAGGGCTATATGCACAGATATCCTGTGGCACCAATACAAGGGTCCGCAACGTTGGCCCTCCAGCTGTTGGGAAACCAACTCCCATCATGCATTTATATAATCTATATCAGTGGGCATGATGGGAGTTGTAGTTTCCCAACAGCTGGAGAGCCGACGTTGCAGACCCCTGAATTAGAAGAATGAAGAATGCAATTTTAGTGCTACAATAAATAACCTCTTAAGATCTCTGTACATGACAACTTGCACCTAGCTTAGAGGATATCAGCCGGGTGAACAGGACTTTGTAAACAATATCTAACACAGTGATTTAAAAGGGAATATACACTACTCATTTTTGGCTGAAATTTCGGGATGAAAATAAAAAAAAATTAAATTTTTTTTAAATGAACTAAAAGACCATCCCTTAAAGGGGTTGTCTCACTACATTGATTCATCTCACCTCAGTCCTGTTTTCTTGGTTTCACTTTGAATTCAGGGGCGTGTTTACTGGCTTCCACTAGGCTGCAGTAGAAGCCAGGTCTTTAGCTATAGCAACCAGTGCTGACAGACTATCATGAGAGATCAAACAGGTCTGTAGCTATAGCAACCAGTGCTGGCAGCCTATCAGGATAGATCAAACCAGTCTGTAGCTATAGCAACCAGTGCTGGCAGCCTATCAGGATTTGATCAAACAGGTATGTTGCTTTTAGCGGGCCTGAGGAGCTGATGCAGCCCATACAAGAGGGGGTATATAGGAATAGGTAGGACACTGTTAATGGACACATATTGCAAAGAGACTAGTTTTTTCAATATCTAACATAAAAAGTAATCCTTGTAGAGAGACAACCCTTTTAACTTTAGATGCACATGTCCAACTGCTCAGTGTTTCAGTACTTTTTGCATAATTTGCTGTTCTCTAACAAGGAGCTTAATGGCAAAATTCCCAACAGGTGTTTGATCCCTGAATCACCCAATACATTTAGGGAATCAATTTGAAATGGTATTTAAACAGTGTTCTTCATCCTGCTGTTCACATTGTGACACCAGGAGACCAAGACAACACCTTACAATTAAGCAAACGGTACATCCCCATTGCCAGGCTTCAAGCAGGATGCTCTCAGACGGAAGTGGCCACTTAATAGTGTCACAAATTGTCATCAGCAGGTTATATCAGAGATACAGAGAGACTGGAAGAGTCACCGGAAGGCAAAGAAGTGGACTTCGTTTGGCTCCATCACACACTGATGAGCGCTTCATTGTACCCAATGCCCTGCGGCACCGGATGATGAATGACGCACAACTCCTGGCACGTTAAAAGGGAGGTGAGGGGAAGCCAGGTGAAACACTGAACAGTTGGACATTTGCATTCTAAAGTTAAGAGATAGTCTCATTTAGCTTATTAAAAAAAAAAATTTGAAAAAAAATATTCAAGAAATGTTATGTTTGTCCTGAAATTTCAGCCAAAAGCCAAATATCCCTAAATTTTTGTGAGTGGTGTACCATCAATATTTTTTTAAATAATTAAAACCAGATACTGAGAGTCTTTCCACTTGTAATTTTTCGGTTGTATTTTTTTTATTTCTGTTTCTGTATATGATTATGGGGGCAGTTATCTTGCTTGAGCTGCTTTTAACAGCATTTAGAGAGATGGACAGCAGCTTCATGGACATAGGAGCCTGTGAACAGGAGCAGACCCATTGAATTCTATAGGAGAGTTTTCTAGGCTCTGTGACCTGGGAAGAAGTCAATGTGCAGGGAGGGGGAACTGTGACACCTCCTATTGTGACTGGTGGATCCTGTGTTATCTATACACATTGTGGTCACCTTTTACTGTAATCCTGCCTGTGCTGATAATGAGGAGACTGCTGAAAAGTTTTCTCTACAGAACAGGATGTGTCTGACTATAATTAGGCCTACTGGCCAAAGTGAGAACTGCAGTATTTAACAATTCAAAAAAAAATATTGATATGGAAAAGAAAAAAAAAAAAAAATTCTTAAAAAGGTGTTAAATAATGGGCCAATTTCTGATGACACATTCACTTTAATGTAGTTTGTCAAAGCAGAGGGGCAGAGAACAGACAGTTGCAGTTCTATGTGGGCATGTCAAAATATGCTGATTTATTTTACACATATGAGCTCAGGAGTTTGGTGAATGCAGAGGGATACGGGCATGCCCTCTGCACATGGGCCCTAGAATTTAAAGCAATGCCAATGCAGAATCTAAAACATGCAGCATGCCATGCTTGCAAAAATCACAGCACTAACTTTGTGTTTTGTACTATACAATAAGGTGTATAGCCCCCATTCCCGTGCTTACCCAGAGAGGAGCAGGAGTCCACCAGTTGTAAAACCTTGGGAAAGGAAGGTTTCCCTGCAGTCTGCACAGACCGTGGCCTCAGTAGAGGATTCTCCTCCTCTAGCAGAGTTGGATCCTCTCTATCTAGAATGGTCCTGAAAGGTGCTTCTGCTGCTCCACTGCTCCGAGTCACACAGGGATCAGAACTCCTCCAGCCAAAAAAAGCCAGGGAATGTACGCAACAGAACATGGGATTCAATATACTCTGAAAAACAAAGATCACTATTGTTGCTTATCTTTAAACCACCAACACACCACATAACACTGCGTCAATGAGAAGCTCAAGACGAAGACCTCAATCCATAGACAGAATACTATCACATGATGCAACACACAAATATGCTAGGTCAGCTATGTACAAATCAATGTATATACAACCCAAAATCCTCCAAACCTGTATGTCTAAGGCTGTCTACACTGCACAGAAAAACTGTCATTTTTTTCAGCGTTTTTCATTTTCCAAAAACACTGAAAAAAGTCTGAAAGAAGCTCCCATAGACTCTATAGTAAGGACGTCCCGCCGTCTCCCATAGACTCTATAGTAAGGACGTCCCGCCGTCTCCCATAGACTCTATAGTGAGAACGTCCCGCCGTTCTCCCATAGACTCTATAGTGAGAACGTCCCGCCGTCTCCCATAGACTCTATAGTGAGAACGTCCGCCGTCTCACATAGACTCTATAGTGAGAGCGTCCCGCCGTCTCCCATAGACTCTATAGTGAGAACGTCCCGCCGTCTCCCATAGACTCTATAGTGAGAACGTCCCGCCGTCTCCCATAGACTCTATAGTGAGAACGTCCCGCCGTCTCCCATAGACTCTATAGTGAGAACGTCCCGCCGTCTCCCATAGACTCTATAGTGAGAACGTCCCGCCGTCTCCCATAGACTCTATAGCATAGTTGCCAACTTTTGAAAGTGAAAAAGCAGGAGACACTAGTGGGCGGCGCGCGTAGCGCGCCGCGGCAAAAATTTGCATGGACACGCCCATCTTGTCGGTATGCCACGCCCCTTCAAAAAGCCACACCCACTCCACCTAACTGCATAACGGCTTTGGAAGAAAGCCAGGTAGATGCCCTTATAGCCAGGTAGTAGCCCCCCATAACCAGGTAGTGCCCCTTACAGGCTGGTAGATGCCCCCTCTGTAGCCAGGTAGATGCCCCCCTTTGTTAGCCAGGTAGATGCCCCCCTTTGTTAGCCAGGTAGATGCCCCCCTTTGTTAGCCAGGTAGGTGCCCCCCATTGTTGGCCTGGTAGGGCCCCCATGGTTGCCAGGTAGGGCCCTCATTGTTTGCCAGGTAGTGCCCCCATTGTTTGCCAGGTAGTGCCCCCCTGGTTTGCCAGGTAGTGCCCCCATCTTTTAGCCAGGTAGTGCCCCCATCTTTTAGCCAGGTAGTGCCCCCATCTGTTAGCCAGGTAGTGCCCCATCTGTTAGCCAAGTAGTGCCCCCATCTGTTAGCCAGGTAGTGCCCCCATCTGTTAGCCAGGTAGTGCCCCCATCTGTTTGCCAGGTAGTGCCCCCTCTGTTGCCAGGTAGTGCCCCATCTGTTAGCCAGGTAGTCCCCCATATGTTAGCCAGGTAGTGCCCCCATCTGTTAGCCAGGTAGTGCCCCCATCTGTTAGCCAAGTAGTGCCCCCATTGTTAGCCAAGTAGTGCCCCATCGTTAGCCAAGTAGTGCCCATTGTTTGCCAGGTAGTGCCCCCATTGTTTGCCAGGTAGTGCCCCCATTGATTGCCAGGTAGTGCCCCCATTGTTTGCCAGGTAGTGCCCCCATCTGTTAGCCAGGTAGTGCCCCCATCTGTTTGCCAGGTAGTGCCCCCATCTGTTTGCCAGGTAGTGCCCCCATCTGTTTGCCAGGTAGTGCCCCCTCTGTTGCCAGGTAGTGCCCCCATTGTTGCCAGGTAGTGCCCCATCTGTTAGCCAAGTAGTGCCCCCATCGTTAGCCAAGTAGTGCCCCCATCGTTAGCCAAGTAGTGCCCCCATCGTTAGCCAAGTAGTGCCCCATCTGTTAGCCAGGTAGTGCCCCATCTGTTAGCCAGGTAGTGCCCCCATTGTTTGCCAGGTAGTGCCCCCATTGATTGCCAGGTAGTGCCCCCATTGTTTGCCAGGTAGTGCCCCCATCTGTTAGCCAGGTAGTGCCCCATCTGTTAGCCAGGTAGTGCCCCCTCTGTTGCCAGGTAGTGCCCCCTCTGTTGCCAGGTGATGCCCCCATTGTTGCCAGGTAGTTGCCCCCTAGAGCTAATAAAAATAAAATAATAAAATCCACTTACCTTACCAGGCTCCTGCAGCGTGGCCGCTCCCGACCGATCTCTTCAGCGGCGCAGGGGGAAGTGAGAGCAGCCGCGCGTCACTCCCCTGCAGCCGCGCGTCACTTCCCCTGCGCCGCTGAACTGTATGTGCGGCGCACACACCGGCGTCGGACATACAGGGGGAGGAGGGAGGAGGGAGCGATCCCTCCTGCCTCCTCCCCGCACAGTGAGACCGCGGGCGGGTGAGCGGCCACTGCGGCCGCTTCACCCGCCGGTAGGAGCGGTCCCCGCGGCGCAGAGTAGCGCACCAGCGCTACTCTTACGCCGCGGTAATTTAAAGGACCCCCGCCGCCTGCAGGCGGCGGGAGGAATGCCAACTCCCCCGGGAGGGCGGGAGGGGACCCCAAATAGCGGGACCCCCCCGCCAAAAACGGGAGAGTTGGCATGTATGCTCTATAGTGAGAACGTCCCGCCGTCTCCCATAGACTCTATAGTGAGAACGTCCCGCCGTCTCCCATAGGACTCTATAGTGAGAACGTCCCGCCGTCTCCCATAGACTCTATAGTGGTCTCCCATAGACTCTATAGTGAGAACGTCCCGCCGTCTCCCATAGACTCTATAGTGAGAACGTCCCGCCGTCTCCCATAGACTCTATAGTAAGAACGTCCCGCTGTCTCCATAGACTCTATAGTAAGAACGTCCCGCCGTCTCCCATAGACTCTATAGTAAGAACGTCCCGCCGTCTCCCATAGACTCTATAGTGAGAACGTCCCGCCGTCTCCCATAGACTCTATAGTGAGAACGTCCCGCCGTCTCCCATAGACTCTATAGTGAGAACGTCCCGCCGTCTCCCATAGACTCTATAGTGAGAACGTCCCGCCGCCTCCCATAGACTCTATAGTGAGAACGTCCCGCCGCCTCCCATAGACTCTATAGTGAGAACGTCCGCCGCCTCCCATAGACTCTATATAGTGAGAACGTCCCGCCGCCTCCCATAGACTCCATAGTGAGAACGTCCCGCAGTCTCCATAGACTCTATAGTGAGACCGTCCCGCCGCCTCCCATAGACTCTATAGTGAGAACGTCCCGCCGTCTCCCATAGACTCTATAGTGAGAACGTCCCGCCGTCTCCCATAGACTCTATAGTGAGAACGTCCCGCCGTCTCCCATAGACTCTATAGTGAGAACGTCCCGCCGTCTCCCATAGACTCTATAGTGAGAACGTCCCGCCGTCTCCCATAGACTCTATAGTGAGAACGTCCCGCCGTCTCCCATAGACTCTATAGTGAGAACGTCCCGCTGTCTCCCATAGACTCTATAGTGAGAACGTCCCGCTGTCTCCCATAGACTCTATAGTGAGAACCTCCCGCTGTCTCCCATAGACTCTATAGTAAGAACGTCCCGCTGTCTCCCAAAGACTCTATAGTGAGAACCTCCCGCTGTCTCCACAGAACGTCTTTTTTCTGCTCGTTTTGTTTACTGATCGTCATTTGCAACATGTTGTAAAAAACTCCAGAGCCAAGCAGAAAATTTACTACAGGAGTCTAAGGAAAGCGCCGGACGTTTTTTTGGCGCGTTTTCACAGCATTTTTTGCCACAATGATTCAATGAAAACCCACCCAGGAGACCCAAGTCCCATCTATACTGGGTGTTAAAGGTTATACTTTTTTTCAGTTCTGCATACAAGTGTCCGATGTGTCCTCGTTCATACCATTCTTAATAAAGGGATCTTGCTTTTGTCGCTAATAAATTTATCTAGCTTCTGACACAAAAAAATAGTTTATGGATTTTGGTGTTAAAATCCTTTTCTTGGAAGATTTTGGTGCTAAAAATAAAAAAATTTTACGGACTTTGGGGCTAAAAATTTTTTGTGGATTTTGAAGCTATTAAAGTTCTCGCTTGTGTCACTAAATACTTTTTTTCACGTATTTTGGCATTAAAATCCTTATCTTGGAAGATTTTTGCGGATTTTGATGCAGGGAGATTGGCATTTGCCAGAAAAAAAACAAGATTGGCAGATTAGACATTGCCATCCTGTGCTCTTCATGGAAGAGAGCAGCTTCACAGTGACCACACGCGACAGTCTGGAACGTTCTGCTGCCTGCAACATCCTCCAGCATGACCGGTTTGGCAGTGGCTCAGTAATGGTGTGAGGAGCCATTTCTTTGGAGGGCTGCACGGTCCACACTATACAAAGAGACATAATGAGCAGAGATCACGATCCACCATTACCACTAATGGAGCTCAACGAGGTAGCTATCTGCGTCAGGATCGTATCCTCGGCTCGTTTTTTCCCCCAGTATTTTGTTTATTTTTGCACAGCATTAAGAACTTGATGCAAGTTTCCCATTTCTCTTCCTACAGCACTTTATATTTCATATAGGTTTGCAGATTTTGATACTTGGTTTTGCACCATGCACAGCATAGACTTATCTTTGTGTGTATATAATGTAGGACGGTTTATCTGCATCTAATGTGCTAGGTCAGGGGTCAATATTTAACTTCATAAGCAGGACCAGTGTTTTGTGCATTGTTTCTATTTTATTGTTTTTTTGGCGTTTTATTACCACTTGGAATATGCTGTTCAGTTCTGGGCCCCAGTTTATAGAAAAGATGTAATGGAGCTAGAGAGAGTGCAAAGACGAGCAACCAAACTTATAAGGGGAATGGAGCATCTTAGTTATGAGGAGAGGTTAGTGGAATTAAACGTGTTTGTTCTTGAGAAAAGATGGCTCCGGGGGAGACATGATTAATATATATAAATATATAAATGGTCCCTACAAAAAGTATGGGGAAAAATTATTTCATGTAAAGCCCCCCTCAAAAGACAAGTGGACATTCCCTTCAGCTAGAGAGAAAAGGATTCAACCTCCAGAGGTGAAGAGCGTTCTTCACTGTAAGAACTGTGAATCTGTGGAATAGCCGCCTGAGGAGCTGGTCACAGCAGGAACAGTTGGGAGTTTCCAAAAGGGCTTAGATAACTACTTGGAACTAAAGAACATTAATAGGTACGTAACCATGTAATATTTTGGATCCTGGCTGGTGGAGGCTCTGGGGTCAGAGATAGGGTCTTCCCTGGAGCAGATTGGTTCTTGCCTTGTGGGTCTCAGGGCATTCACCAGTGGGGAGGTTGGGCTTGAAATCCTTGTCTCCCTCACCCACATTTTCCCCACCCTTGGTTGAACTTGATGGACACATGTTTCAACCGTACTAACTATGTAACTATAAAACAAAAAAAATTACTTTCTCTAGATACATTGTTTATTCTCTGTCATTTGGTTATGCACCTATTTTTGGTTTGGTGCTTTAACTTTTCATGTGTTTTTAACGTACAATCTGACTCTTCAGCCAGTCACAGTTGTTCTCAAGGACTGATTTTCAATAGTTTGTGTACAATTGTAATACAATCCCTAAGGCTGCATTTACACAGCACCGACCAAATACTGGTCAGGAAATGCCGACCGGTATTTGCTCTGTTTCTGGCACGCAGGGGGGACGGCTTTTCTCTGCTGTTTGCGGATTCAAGCCCTCGCCCTTCACACCCACATGTTCATGTTCCGCCGAAAACATGTTCTAAGTTTTTCGGACCGCCGGTGGTGTAAAAAAACATCCGCCGCAAAATCCGTGCAGTGGGGATCGGACTGCACAGATTTTCCATAGAGGTCTGTGTAAAAGGTTGGCAGTCGGTTTACAGACGGCTTTTAAAACCGAAAAAAATCTGTAAATCCGGCTGAGAACCCAAACTGTGGGGACAAGCCCTAAAGCTCTTTTAGGCTATGTTCACACACTGTACTGCGGCACGTACAGTACATTGTGTCTCTCGCCGGAACCACAGACATACATTACTCGTGGCGCGTATTCGCCGCAAGTAGTTGACATGTCACTTATCTCCCCGTGTACAATACGATCGTATTGTACGAGGGGGGAGAGGAAGCGTAATCCACAGTTCTCTATAATTTCGGCCGCATCTCGCCCATATTAGAGTGCAAATACGACGCAAAATTACGCCGTGTGAACATAGCCTTAGTGTAGGGGTGTCAAACTGCGGCCCTCCAGCTGTTGGGAAACTACAACTCCCATCATGCCCACTGTTATAGATTATACAAATGCATGATGGGAGTTGTAGTTTCCCAACAGCTGGAGGGCCGCAGTTTGACACCTGTGCCTTAGTGCAACTGTTTACTACTTACCTATAGCACAATTCTCGGTAATTCTAGCTGTAGGTCAAACCTTCCGGGTGATGGCACAAAACCCATCCTATACCTGGAATAGGGACATCTAGGATATAGAATCCAAGATAATGAACAGGTGAGCTCACCTGTCGCAGTGACGTGACCGCAGAATTTTAGTACGGCTGAATTTATAGCATTTACGCTGCAATCCATCTACTCTAAAAAGCAAATACTTACAATGGGTAACCTAAGACAATACATATTCTATCTACTGGAGATAATTGCCTTTGGAGATTACAGCTCTCCTTTATCTGTGTACAAGTCTGATAACCAAGAACAACAAATCCAAAGATTAAAACTGCTGACTGGGGAGAGCATTGGTAGTTTTATTGTCCTTTTATGCAAACACATCAAAATTTACCAGCAGTTACCATAAAGCAAATGAGAAAGGGCCATTTACAAATATGAATAATGAAGACATATGCTATGTCCACACGATGTGCTGCGGCCTGTACAGTACATCGTGCACAGATCAGTGTGTACTCCAGCAGCACGTTGGGGTAGGGGGGGGCAGCCAGCCGGCCCCATAGACGTGCATTACTCGTGGCACGTAATCGCCGCAAGTAATTAACATTTCACTTATCTCCCCGCGCGTACAATACGATCGTATTGTACGAGCGGGGATAGGCGGCGTAATCCATAGTTCCCTATGAGAACTATGGTTTACCGTAATTATGGGGCCTATTTCCCCGCGTATTAAGTGCAGTATGCTGTGAAATGTGTCTCAAAATAAGCCGTGTGAACAGAGCCTTAGACATCCAAAAGGTGTCAAATCTTTCAAGTCTTCAATCAGAAAAAAGAAAATCATAAATGTCTATACCAAATCAATAAAACATTCAGTGCAACAAAATAAGTGAACAAGGCCGTGTGCAGATTACTAGGTAGAAACGCTCTCTTACCATCATGACAAAAGTCGTGAGTGCAGCCACCTGCAACTGCCGAGGACGCGCTGACGTTTCCAAGACTTCAACAAGAAGCAGCAAGAAGTCGCAGAGTACATTCCCCAGCCAGCTGTGAAAGCCCAAAAGAATATTATAGTGAGAATATATATAATCTTATTTTATTCTTGTTAAAGGGATTGTCCAGATTAAATATAAAATTACTAGTTTTTTCAGACTATAATAGACACTTTTCCCCCCCCAAATTTGGGAGGAAAAAGTGTCTGGAAGATCCACGCGAAACGCGTAGTCCAGCTTTTAGCTCTTTTTGTTATGTTAGTTGTATGCGTCGTGCCATGGAACGCAAAATTGTTTAAACATTAAACTAGAATAAATCCAATGAAAGTTTTTTAGATGCAACTTGCACATTGAAAAACCTCTATGTACAAGTAGCCAACACACCAAAAAAAAAACAAAAAAAAAAAAAAACACCCACACAATTCCAGCACATTGCACCAACAGACAGCCTGCCCTACTAACTTTGAAGGAGCGGTTTGCTCCTAAACGCACCCGCCTGGTTATAGTCAAAATGTACAGTGAAAGGTGCATGGAGCAGGATCATATTCATTACAGCCGGCAACAGACGCTAACAGCATGGAATGAATCCCTGCTGTTAAAACTTTAGGCGCACTGTTCTTCCCTCCGATGCACCTAACAGTGGGCAACTTTAATGCAGGTGTGAGCCTCATGGAGGCTTCCATGTATGTACATATACTTAACCCTGCCATTGGCCTATAGGTCCATTAAACTAAAGGGACTAATTGAAAAAAAAAAAAAAAGTTTGAAAAAGTATATTCAAAGTTTACAAATTTTTAAAAAATGACATAGAATCGGTATCGCCACGTTCATAAGTCCGATCTATTAAAATAGATCATCATTTATCTGGTACACTGAACACCTAGAAGAAAAAGAATTCAAATGCTAAAATTGTGGTTTTTTAGGTCATTTTATGTCCCTAAAAATTGGAATAAAAAGTGATCAATTCGCCGCATGTTTCCCAAAATGGTACCAATTAAAATCACTTTAGCCCCCACTTTTTGCTTCAAATTATTATTTATTTTTTTTTACTATTTTCTGCCTCTAAACCCAAGGTGCGTCTTATTGTCCAGTGAATCTTAGGCCATGGTCACACGGCGTAATTGCGGGTTGTACAGTACGCCCCGCAATTACGCCGGGTGTTTGGGAGTCGCGCGGATCGGCACGAATACTTGACATGTCCCTTATTTCCCCAGGCGTACAGCACGATCGTATTGTGCGCTCGGGGAGATGAGGCGTAATCCATAGTTCTCTAGGAGAACTGTGGATTACCTCAATTTCCGCGCACATCTCGCTCTTATTAGAGTGCAAATACAACACGAAATGAGCGCCAAAATTTTACCGTGTGAACATGCCCTTAGGGTATGCTCACATGGCATTCATCAGCAGCACAGATTTCTGTCTCGCATACATTTGTATTTTGCGGCTCGTAATACGCCTGAAAGAAGCGACATTTCACTTCTTTATATGGGCGTACATTACGAGTCGCAAAATACAAATGTACGCGAGAGAGAAATCTGCCTCGCTGAATTGCTTTGAAATCATGGATTTGCATGCATGTCATTTACAGTGTGCTAAAATACGATGTGGATTTTGCGTGAACTTTTTTGTAACTTTGTGTAACATATGTCAGCACAATTACGCATCAGAATACGCCACGTGAACATACCCTTATAGTCTGGAAAATACAGTATTCTTAGTTGGGGCTAAGGTTGTTCCGCCACACAGGAGTAGCTCATGCTACCTTCATTCACCATAGAGCGCGAGCCTCTCTTATGTGTCAGGATGAGCACCCAGAAGAGAAGCGGGTCCTTCTGATTTTCTCCACCTCAGCCACAATTTTATTAAACTGGAAAACCCCTTTAAAGGGGTTGTCTCACTACAAGGATTGCTGCTTTTTAAGATCTTGCAAAAACAAGTCACTTAGCAATATGTGTCCATTAACAGTGTCCTACCTATTCCTAGATATCCCCTCTTGTATGGGCTGCATCAGCTCCTCCGGTCACTATAGCTACAGACCTGTTTGATCTCTCCTGATAGGCTGCCAGCACTGGTTGCTATAGCTACAGACCTGGCTTCTACTGCAGCCTAGTAGAAGCCAGTAAACGCGCCCCTGAATTCAAAGTGAAACCAAGAAAACACGACGAATCTATGTAATGGGACAACCCCTTTAACCATTTTTACAACCTCATCAGGGCCAATGGAACTTACCAGGCTACAAATGTACAACTGATCCGGAACAGTCTTTTACGCAGGGTGTGCTTCTTATACCGCTCACAGGAGGTGTACACCCCACTCTGCATCTTAAGGAGAGCGGGCACTGTCACGCACAATACAGCCAGGTAAATAAAAAATAAAAATTCATAATTTACACTTTTTACAGAATTTCAAGACAGGCAACAGTTTAAAGAGATTGTAGGAGATTAGAACAACAACAACTTTTTTGCTTTCCTCCAGAAACAGCACCACTTTTTTCATGGGCTGTGTCTGGTATTGCAATACAGCCTTATAGAAGTGTTTACAACACCTTGAACCTCTTAACGACCACCCCGTGTCTTTTGATGGCAGGAGGTGCGGGTCCTCGGTCTACAGCATTGACTTTCGGCGTCACTGCTTTTAAGGGCAATTGTGACTCCCAACAACTTCAGGAACAGCCTCCAAGCACAGCAGGGATCAGCGGAAGCATCATTTATCCTTTGATTGCTGCAGTCCAAGACCGTGGTGTGATCAAAGGGGACTCCTCTATCCAATTGGGTACTAGAAATCCAAGTTACCCAATCAGAGCCTTTGTAAATACTTTACAGTCAGCTCTGAGGACCTAGAATAGAACACAGGGCTGTCTATGCATTAATCCTGCTGTTAGGGCAAAACATAGTGTGCCCCAACAGTGGCCAGTGTCGTACTGACATCGTGTTTAATGCATTAGCAAACAGAAGTATGCTAGTATATTCTAAGTGTTCAAGTGTCTAAAGTTTAAACATACTACACCTCAATGGGATTTTAAAAAAAATGTGCAAAAAAAAAACCCCCAAAAAAACCACATAAAAGTTATTTAAAAAAAATAAATAAAAATATTGTGCATAATGTACATAAAAAAAAAAGAGCAAAAAAACAAAAACAAAAACCAGCCACACAACACATAGTAGTTATCCAAGCAAACATAATAACTAATATACCAGTATAATTAAACAAGTTACTTAGGGAAAAATGTGAATGGCGTTATCCAAAAAAAAAAAAAAAAAAATTAAATTTTTTGGGGGGGGATTTTAGCATCCTGTAAAATCCTTTGATTCCCTTTTGCACCTCACTATCAGTTGGCCTCAGAACAGTTAGGCTATGTTCACATGGTGTAATTGCGGCGCGTACAGTATGGCCGCAATTACGCCGGGTGCTTTGGGAGTCGCGCTAATACTTGCGTATTCCCGCGGCGCAGGAGTCATTGACCGTTATTACTCGCGCCGCTTATTCGCCGCAAGTAATTCACACGTCACTTATCTCCCCGCGCGTACAATACGATTGTATAGTACAAGCGGGGAGAGGAGGCATAATCCATAGTTCTCTCTGAGAGCTATGGATTACCGTAATTTTGGGGCGCACATGTCGCCCGTATTAGAGCGCAAATACGCGCTGAAATACGCGCCGAAATTACCCAGTGTGAACATACCCTTACAGTTCTCCCCCATTCATGCCTATGGGAGTTCTGAATATATCTGAGCACATTGCCGCGCTATATTCAGAACCCCCATAGAAATGAACAGGGAGAAGTGTGCAAGTGCAGCCCTCTCACCACATTTCTTGAAGCCGGCATATAGAGAGCGACAGGCTGGCCTCAGGGAGAATATCATGAGACGGCAAAACCAGTTAAAGGCGGTTTCAGGCTTGCTTGTTAAGGGGTTAACCAGGGTAAGGGTGTGATACACACAACATACGGTATCAGCGGCGTAGATGTCATTTAAAGTAAATGAGTAAAATAAATCTGCAATTAATCCACATTCAAGTTGACCCATGGTTCAAATTTTAAATCCACAACAAGTCAATTTATACCGTATATACACTTCAGATTTGTTGTGGATTTTCCCCGATTACTTCAGTGGGGGAAGGCAAAATGCAACAAATCTGCAATGAAATTTGTTTGAGATTTTGCTACAGAAAGCACAATGTGCAACTGTGGATTTTAAATAGATGGATTTTTTTTTCTCTGTCTTTCCCCATTAACATATCTAAATTACCAAAATTAAAACAAATTTACCATCAAAATCTGCATTATCCTATGAGGATTTGCTACTACAGCGTCAGGGTATGATCCTACCACGAACCTGGAGAGGAAATTTGATGTAGAATCCGTGCTGGACTCCACATCCAAATCTGGTTGCAATCTGCATCTCACTTATTGGGATGCTGGACTTTAGCATCAGACCAGCACTTTTTTTTTTTTTTTAGTTTTTGCCTCCTTGTGTTTAAAAAGTCATGACTTTTTTTTATTTTTTCAATAACAAAGTTGTATGAGGCCTTGTTTTATGCAGGAGAAATTGTACTTTTTGGGAGCATAGTTTGAGTTCACATAAATTATTGCAGAATTATTATTATTTATTTATTTTTATTTTTTTTCAGCAATGAGTTTTATTAAATTTCCGTCAAATACACATAAATTGACTAAGTTAGTCGGTAGAGGGGGGGAACAAAGGGACAAAAAACAAGTAAACAAAAGAGAAAAATAACAGATGTCATGTAACGTCCAGGTGTAAAATCCATAGAAATTACATTTGGCAAGAAAATTCAACTTAGAGTAATGATACAACTCTCACGAACAAATGTGAGTATCAGGATCTATCATCTATAAAGTTTTTCATGGATTATCCAAACATTAGATTATCTAAAGTTAAAGAATTCCCATTATGTATGTGTCTTCTGATGCATGATATATATAAAATAATCATATTAATGATAAATATCTGGAAAGAAGCCAAGGAGGGTCCAGTTAGTCCCATGTTTTTGGACAATTAGCCGTTGGGGGGGTATCAAACTAGACAGGTTTACGCATTGTCACATTGCTTTGTTATCCTGCAGATTACTTCTTCTAAGGTTTGGAAATTTGGGAGGTTTTAGGTGATAGGCTATGACATGTCCTGGTAAGCCGTTAAAGCATGTGGTCAGCATCTGTTTGAAAGGGAATATGGGAATATCTTCATAGATTCAGATCTAAATTGCCATTTGTCTGGTTTTTAAGATATAAATCTCGATCAGAAAATGAGTCTACTACAAACAATGCTCTAGTTCTTTGGCTCCATGTATTGGGTTTTGATTATCGGGAAGTGCCACCACATTGTGGATTAGTAGCGAGCCCTTCAGGACAGCATTTCTCAGTCAGGAATGTGTGAGGGATCCGGAGTGATATGCACGCTATACCTGTTTGGAGTTGATACCACCTCAAATGTATTTTTCTGGAGAGAGTTCGAAATGGTGTTGCACTATTAGACATTTTAATTTGGTATATTTGATGCTTTGAGATCTCATTTTAACTGACTGTTTGAAAAAGTATATGCCTAATCGCTTCCACGTTTATTGCATTGTGGGTTTAACTCCTAATCGAAATCGTATAACGTTCTGTTAGGCCAGAGGATAGAAGCCTGTTTTGATGTGTTACGTATTTTTTTTTTAAGACAGAAGAGTTAGAAAAAGGTTGTAGGTTTGCACTGGGGGTGATGACGGCCTTTTGCAGGATTTGGATCCAAATGCCTCAATTGTAGATAAAGAAGATAAACTGTTTGATTGGGAATTGAAAACTGATGAGCTAATTCTGCGCAAGATTTGAGTGGCCTTTCATGGATAATAGATCACCAATCTTCTCTTACTCCCAAAGCTAACCAATTTGAGAGTGCAGATGTCTGGGGTTATAATTTGTGTTATTGATATCGGACAAGACATTTTTTCTATGTGGACTCTCTGTTTGGATACGCAATTTCAATTATTGTGCCACCCACTCCACAAGGAATTTTGCATGTGAAGACGTTAGTGAACTCAGAGTATGTATTTTGGGTTTATCCTCCATTAAATCATAGCAAATCAAGTCGCTCTTATTGACTCCCGTCAGTTATTAATGAGTTTTCTATACACTGGGACATGTGTGGTTAATTGGGCATTCACCAGAGAAAAAGAAGAGGGGTTATTCAGGATTGGCGGCTAGGTTTGTAGCTGTAAGAGATTAGGGCACTGATAAGCTTACATGTGTCGTTTTTTATGTTTAGAAGTTTTGTGTTTTTGATATCTGGATCTTTTGTGAATACTCCATTTATAAAAGTGTGTAATTGAGCGCGTTGTAGTGTGGGGAAGCAGGGCGTTGGGATAATAAGTTATGGGAGGGATCTGGCTAACATAAAGAGTATTTAGGCAGGAGTAACCATTTCTTAGAACGCAAGGTATAATACGTGCCAACTATGAGAAGATGCTATATTGATTCAGAACGATAAATTTCTATTTATAGAATGGAGGAGGAAACAATAGAATCTGAGGATTTTTGCTTTATTGTTCATCTAAAGTGTTGGGTAAATCTTAATCCTAGGTAAGGAACTATAATCATCTGCCCAGTAAGAATACCTTACATCTGAAAGTTGCGATTTTTTCAGGGAGTGCAAGCAGTTATAGGGTAGTAGTGTAGTTTTTTGGTAACATTTAATTTATAGTATGTTATTTACGGCGTTTTTCGGTTCAGTTAGAGTAAGAAGAGGCAGGTGATGGATGTGTTAGCGGCTGCTGACTAAAATCAGTTACTGTCGTCGGCGTATAAGCTCACTTTGTTTGAATTCTTCTCGGATGTTAGCTTTGATTCCTTGAATGAGGGGAGAACATCTAATGTGTTTCCGACCAAAGGTCAAGACGGTGCAATAAGGTCATTATTTAGTGGTGGATAAGGGACATCCCTGTTTGTACCATTAGAGTTTTTAAAAACTCTATTGGAGAGGAATTCGCAGTAGAGAAAGCTTTTGCAGAGGGAAGATTTATTTGACATCACTGCCTTGAGAGGAATGGAGCTGGGAAAAGACGCAAATTTTTGTATAACCCTTTTCATATTATCACCGCGCAATTTATTTCTGTCAAAGGCTTTCTTCCGTCCAGTGTCAAGAGAGCGTTCGAATGGGTTATTTTTTCATAGTTGCTGCCAATTTTGTAAAGAAGATATCTAAGACCCGTCGACATTCCATCTCTGGTTTTTGTTCTATTCTTGATGAAGTCCTTACAACTTGGTTCTTTATTTATTAGAAAGGGGAGTTTGTTATTAGTCTGTTGTTTGGTTGACTAATGATTTTAGAATTAGAATTTTATTTTCTGGAGTTGAGTAGAGAGATCTGTCTATAGTAGGACACTATTGATCTAAGGTTTTACCTCGGTTTTGGTGAGAGTTGAATTGGCTGGCCATTAACATACTGTCCTTCTGGGAGAGTACCCTTTTACAGTTAATAGCGGTTTAAAAAGTCGTGAGAAATGAGGTAGTAGGGTGTTATATTAAAAAAGCTTAAAATATTCATGTTTGATTGGTACATCGGCCTCCTGGGGTTGTTTATTATCATTTTAATTGTCATTTGTTATGTTGTCTCCAATTTGGAGGAAGTAATGGGGAGATTAAGGGAGGATAGTTGTTTATCAGTTAGAAGAGGGAAGAGAGAAGCGCCTATTAAGAAAATCGGTCAATGTCTCTTTTTGGTACTGGGAGCTATGTGAGGGTCTTATTTAGAAATTATTATAATGTCTATAATGTAGTCTAAGCGAATTCATTTGGATATTTGGCTTGGGTCTGCACAATTATTGCCCTTTTTTGGGGAAGTGAGACAGGGATTCTATAGTTTTTGCTTGTGTAGCTTTTAACTCTTTTAGCTGGAGTTTGCTTGGGTCTCTATCCCCTTGTAAGTAGAGTGTTCCATTTCGAAATCTGTTTTAGTGTTGGTTCTCAATATTGGTTGTAGTTGAAGATTGCTTAGTTGCTTTTTCTCTGGTCTAGTTCTTCCTTAATGGTTTGGGAGGGATTTAATGTTATAGAATTGACTATCTTGAAGGATTTATCTTATCCGCAACACCTCACTGACTTATTATCTCTAAGTTTTTTTTACTCTTTTCTTAGCTTGATTGAAATAGAAGTGCCATTGATGTATGCTTTACTGAGCAACATCAAAATGTCGTTTCTTCTGAGGTGTTACAGAAAAAATATTAATTTCCAATATTTTTTTGGTGAGCGCACTTCTCAACCTCTTCATCAATAACCTTGGTGTGGATTTGAGCAAAGAAGTTATTAAGACGCCATCGGATGTGTGGAGAGAAAAGGGGCAGATAATGGATCCTTTTATCCATTAAGAACACTGGTGCCATGGTTCTGAACCATGTTCTTACATCTCTCCAATATAGCGCATTTGAGATATGCTGCAGTGTTTGTCTATTAGTTAAGAAGTAATCTAGTCGTGCATGGGAATTTTGTGCAGCTGAGTAATGGGTAAAGTCTGACTCCATTGGATGCGAGTAGCGCCAAGGGTCATGTAAGTTCTCTTCCAGGATCAAGGTTTTAAGTTCTGGGGAATGTCTGGAATTGTTGCTAGATCTATCTTGAGATTTATCAATAGTAATATTAAAGTCGCCACACATTATGAGATTCCCTTTAAGAATCTTTTTAGTTTTAGAAATCAACTTGGAGATAAAGGAGATCTGATGTGTATTAGGGGCATAAAGTGTAACCAGCGTGTAAGCCACATTATTGAGCGTGCACTGTAGAATGATGAATCGACCCTTAGGATCGCTAAATAAATGATTTGGGTGGAGACAAAGAAGCAAACTTGAATCTTTGACAAGTATAGAGGGATCTACCCGCTTGTTTGACGTCTCCCAACGCTGAGTGAAAGGCGTTTGGAAACTTTCTATGGTTTAGTCTAAATAAATCCACCTTTTTAAGATGTGTTTCTTGTAAGCACACTACGTCAGCGTGGGACTTCAAGACTTCCTTCCATAGCAGGGATCTCTTAAACGGTGAGTTGAGACCGTTCACATTTAATGAAAGGAACTTAATAGCCATGGTAAGGGCTGGGAATAATGAAAGTGGGACTAAATTTTTTTTTGGCAGTTACCACTACTCTGCTAGTAAAATATTATCATGTAAAGTGAATGGATACGCATACTCGACTATGGTCATAGTAGATACCCAACTTGAACTGAACCAGGTGGCAATGTAGAACTAGCATATCTAACATGAACATTGGAACAAGAAATAGACAAGTATTTCCAGATGGACTGGAAATAGACTAGGGGGCAAGTCTGTTGCCTCAACCTGCGTGGAATAGAGTCCGGCGAAACTAAAGCAAAAGAAGCAAACTAAGATCTGCCGGTTGTGGTCCAAGAAGTCTCCCTGGACACGCTAACTGCCAGGAATGAGTAAGAGTTATCAGTCATTTGTACGGGTTTTGGATCTGCTTATCTTTTCAGACCAGAGCGGTGTAATAGCTTCAGGCCTAACAGGGCCTCTTCTCTGAGGTGAGTTGGTAGGAGTTGACAATAGGTCCCAGGAGAGTAGAAGTTCTTTTGCTGTATCATTTGGCGAGCTGAATTTGTGGTGGTTAGAATGCCCTTCTTTTTGTTGACAATTAACTTCACCGGGAATCCCAACGGTAACTGATGTTGTGATCACGTAGAATTTTAGTAATGGAGCAAATTCTTTGCGTTTCAACATGGTGCCAGCAGAGAGATCCGGGAAAATGGATAAGTTGGCGAATCTGTCCGGTAGCGAAGGGTGACCGCACTTATGGCTCTCAGGATAATTCATCTTTTTATTTGAAATAAGTGTATCTAAGCTATGACAATCTCTTCGGAATGAGGCAGCAAGATGTTTCGGCGTTCGGAACAGGCGTGTGTATGTTCTATCGATCGCATAAGTGTTCCGGGGTGTGAGAAGGCATTTGGAATGGACCCATTGCGATAAGTTCCTTGAAGAAAGGCTTCGATGGGCTTTCATTTTTATTAGAGTTGCACGGATTCTGGTACTCTCTAATTTTTTTTTTTCGTGTATATTGTTTTCTCTGATCTGTGATTCGAGGATCGCCATAATTTATTGTGGATAGCTCCTCTGCACTTCCTTTCAGCTCTGTATTGGCTGCTCATTAAGCAAGTTAGTTTCTGAGGGGAAATTGCTTGAGTCTGTGGGTATTCGGCGTCACTGTGTGAAGTGGCGAATTCTGCCATTTTTTTTTTTTCTAACGTGATTCGTTTGATCGGTAACTTAGAGATTGTATTGTATCTTGACTGAGGTCGTATCATAATTGTTTTTGAAAGTCCTTGTTAGAAGAGTATCTCTTAAGGACTGAGAAGGTTTTCAGAAGTGTGAGTTTCAGTTAAAAAAGGGAGCTGAATCTGCGCGTTCTTGGTGTTTCCATGTTACTCGATTAGCAGATACTGGGAGTGATTTGTTGATAGTCGATGAAGAGAAACGGATTCTGATCTTCGAAGGTTTGTCAATCTCGGGGAAGTTTTGTTGGACAATTGAGTAATTTAGGCTGGCTGGCTTTTGGTTGTTTTCTTTGCTAGTTGTTCCTCTGTTTTTTTATTGAGCACGCGAACGACTTAGTATGGAGTATGGTGTGGTAGGTATAAATTTCCTTTTTTTTTTTTTTTTTTTTTTTAAAATTGCTTTAATTTTATTTTTTATTTATAGAGACCTCCGCCTCTCCACCTTTTTCTCTCTTTTTCTACTGTTTTTTGAATCTCCGGATTTGAGTTTAGGTTAGCAGATGGGTAAGTGCAAGTGGTTCAGGTTCCTTTAAATAGGGTAATGCTATTGCTTGGTATGAGGATTTAAGAAAGAGAAACCCAGAGTTAATCTGCGAGTAGCAGAGGCTAATCTGTTCTGCGATCAGTAAAGCAAGGTTGCAAAGACTATACCCTTGTGGGTATTGGATAGGTACAAAGCTTTGAAAATCAGTTTTTGGAGTAGGACTGCTTGAGGTAAGTAGCAGAATTGAGCATAAGGTGTTGCAGCTGTTATTTACAGCCTGCTGCACTGCACTGAGATGGCTGAATTCTCCTATGTCAACAGGGAAAGCAGGGTTGTAGAAGTGAGATGAGGCTTATATTTTAAACTAGGTGCTTTTTATATATTTCCACATTTGATAATGTATTTCTCTTTGTGAGTGTTCTCCACTGTTTTAAGAGAGCTCAACTTTTAGAGGAATCAAGGGTTAATAGAGCTGGCTTTTCACAAGATGGTCCGCTGAGTTAGTTAAGCACAGGCTATCACTGAAGCAGTTCCTTATAGTATGCCCAGCTGGCTAGTTGGGCACTTGGGTGTATGAGCCCTGTACCTTGCATGCCACTCCCACACTGCAGTATAAGCTGTTTGTTGTGTGTAGGAGGCCCGTATTACTCAGAGGAACAAGGCAGAAGGCGTAGAATCCTACTACAGGTCTGTTTAAAATGGGCGTGATCGCCACGTTGTAATGAGGGGCTGAATGATCTCTCCCACTGAGGTCCTGGTTAAATCCCCAGATCCGTTGTTGCTACCTGAGGCGGGGCCTTAGGTGTAGGTTTCGCAGGGCATCACCTTAAGTTGAGTTCTGGGCTTGGTTGAGGGGTAGTCTGATTACATGGTGTTTGGAGTCTCGGGTAGAGAGCTCTCGTTTGATGAGGAAGTTTACGCGCAACACGTAGTCCACGCGCTGTGTCCTCGCGTGCGTTGTCGATCTGCAGCGCTTCCTCTCAGTGACTGTACGGACCGGGACTCACAGGACTAGCTGTAGTTGTCTCCGGCAGGTACTCGGAGATCTTTACTTTGCACCCGGAGATGCGAATACGAAGTCGAGGCAGTAAGTGGCTTAGTTTGGCCGTTTTGAATTGGGTACCCACGGAGCTTCTTCCTCCTCAGCTGCGGAGGCAATCAACAGCACAGGCACCGCACGCCACCTTATTTATGTTTATTTTTTTTACATGCCATTCACATTTCACAACTAAATAACTTGTGATGATTAATTTCTACAGGTTATTATTGTGATGTGGATACCTGATGTGTTGTTTTTTTATGTGTAATGTACTATCAAGATGTATTTCATAAAATTAGTATTTTTTTTTTTTTGATACAAATACATTTTTATTCGTATTTTCCTATCCGAAGATCATGCTAAAGATCAAGCATGAGGTAAACACGCTCCCATATCAACTGTTACTTAAACAGGGATTTAATGAAACAGGAATACAGTGTTTCTGTTCAGGGCTTTATGACCGTTCGGATTATAAGAACAGAAGCATAAACATAGGTTGCGGAAGTGACATATGCGTATATCATACTTTATGTTATATAGTATTAGTTCATAATATGACTTGTTGCTCCTAAGTAGAAATATGAACAAATTTGTATTTTAATATTTTATACACTGTTTTTTACCATTTATAATCCCATGAAGGGAGAACCATTTTTTTTTTTTTTTAATTATTTTTTTACACTTAGTAATGTATTAGCATATTCATATATGCTAATTAGTGTTGAGCGATTGCGTTGGCTATCGAGATCGAGCGATAGTCGATAGTCGGCGCTATCGTTTAAGGTTTTTCGATAGTGAGCCGCATTGATTATTTCGTCCGTATTGACCATTAAAGGTCTATGGGAGTGCCAACAACACGCTTCATTTTATACACCAAATACTCAAGCTGGAGAGAAGCTGAAGAAATTAACATACAAGCAACTCAGTTCTCAATATGGTTTCGTTGTACGATCTTAGCAACACACTGATGGCTATATAGCCACAGAAAAACGTCACAGGACCATTCATATCCCTGTCTTTGTACCACAGCCTGACCTCTATACTGCATCACCCACTCAATCAAAAAGTGCCAGAATCTTTGGCAGTTGATTTGAACCTCATCATGTACATGATTCTGGACATTGGACTATTTACCTGTCCATGGGCCACTGCGTGAGCTCCAAAAACCTGCTATGACCCCCCACATTTAAAAAAGTGCTGGAAAAAGGAGTTTTTTTTCCAAAATACACCTTTTTAGTTTCGCACTGGTACATTGGACTATCCTGTCATGGACCGCAGGTTATAAACTATTTAAACCTGTCTGACCCCCAGATAAAAAGTGCCGGGAAAAGGTGTCATGTTATGTCTGTATCTGTTATGTTTTTCGTATGTAATACACTGTTATTTTTGCACCTTTCAATTTCACCGCATCTTCGTTGGGTGAATTATAGAAGTTGCTGTTTTAAGATGTATCTGTTGACGGCTGCATGTATGAATCAGTGCTGGGTGCACGACAAAAAGTCAAAAAACACGTAACTGTGATGTTTTTGTACTCGGTTACGTCGGTATTTATTGGAACAAACGACCTGTGCTGACTACTAAGATTGTCTGTATTGTTAATTTACTGCAAGGTGGAGTATGTTACTCAAGCAGTCACAGGTAGTAATGGTTAAAATTGAAATGTGAACACCTATCATGGAAATTGTATACTGTATAATTAAAAGTTGGAGTTTTGCAGTAACAAGAAGAGGTCCTGCGCAGTTACTAGAAATGATGTGATATCCTAATTTAAGTTCGGCTTGCCAATTTCCAGGAAATATCTCAATTAGCAAACTGTTAATAGTATAAGATATTCTCCACTACTAATATCTTACACTTAAGTGTCTTGTGTGAACTTATCCAGTGTTCTTTTATAGATAGTGTGTCCTGTGTATCGTCCCGCGGGGCCCCCCCCCCCCCCCTCACCACGCGTGAATTTTATCAGCGGTATAGATGTCTGCTTTAAAATTCTCTAGCTAAAACTCACATAAAATGTTCAAATCTCTTTATCTTAAACTAAATTGAAGGAATACAGCTAAGTACGTAGAGGTTTTCTCTGTGGCAGGAAATACGAGACTATTTCGCTGAGAGATGTTTGACCACGAGGCAGGAGCGCAGTCCTATCCTCCTATGAGACGCTGAGTACATCTGAGGCATTGAAAACAGGACAACGTGTTCTATGTTATAATACACGTAGGAGGTTCATGTGATTTTTTACAGACAATTCGCATCCATACACTTCCCAGTCATGACGTTCGCACACACGCATTCTCACCCTGCTCTTATTTGTATTATGCTCATTTGGCTGTGGCCGCCACTCGAAAAATTACAGAGAAGCGCCGAAAACTGGCGGCGGATGTCTTATAGTTTTTGATGTTAACTTTTGCCAAAAGATTTTAACCTTAATTATCGCATGATCTGGAAATTTTTCGATCACATAATAAACATTGTACGAATTTCAAACCTGTCGATTAAAAAATCGGTATCAACACTAGATGCTAATTACATTACTTTCTGTCATCAGTATGGACACAGGTCCGCAGTGAGAGGACAGCACAGTGTTGCCCTGACGCAAGGCTTGTTATACAGTTAACCCTGGGGCTACTCTAGCTCCCCAGGGCTGACTATAAAGAAGTTCTCCTGCTCCATCGGGTCACTGGGAGTCCCGATCACCCGTTGGAGCAGGGGAATGTACTTTGGTTATGCCGCGGTCAACCACAAAAGGTTAAGCGTCAGGGATAAGAGGTTTCCTCCGCTTCCGGGCGCTTACAGAGACTGCTCTAGGAAAGGAGCCATTAACTACAGCTCTGTTCCTAGTGCAGTTGTGGCGTTGGGAGCCGCAAAACCTCTGCAGCAACGTCTTAAGACGTCACTGCAGATTAACAACCTGCAACGCCCGTCGTTAAAAGACTGTGGGTGGTCGTTAAGATGTTATACATGGATTCTGGGAGGTTTCCACATTGGCTGTTCTGCGCTGCTGTGTGAATATAGCTATACCTATAGGGTTGTTTTTGCTGTTGAAAATATGCAGTATTGACTTGACTTACAAGTGTTCTCTCACTCGGCTGTTTCAGTGATTAACATATCCGGTGTCTATGTAAGTAGCTGAGCCATTAAAGGGGTTGTTTCACTACAAGGATTGCTGCTTTTTATGTTAAAGATTTTGCAAAAACAAGTCACTTAGCAATATATGTCCATTACCAGCGTCCTACCTATTACTAGATACCCCCTCTTGTATGGGCTGCATCAGCTCCTCAGATCGCTATAGCTACAGACCTGTTGGATCTATACTGATAGGCTGCCAGCACTGGTTACTATAGCTACAGACCTGGCTTCTACTGCAGCCGAGTGGAAGCCAGTAAACACGCCCCTGAATTCACAGTGAAACCAAGAAAACAGGACTGAGGTAAGAGGAATCAATGTAGTGAGACAACCCCTTTAAGCCCCTTTTTACATGGCATGGTTTTACAGATTTTGACATGGATTTTGGACTTTAAAACTCGTGAAAATCCAGCCAGACGGGATGCAGGACTTAAAGGGATATTCTCACTACAATGATTAGCTTTTAAGATGTAGAAGAAGGTAAAGAAAGATTATCAAATACATTTCTGTTCCGATTTTGCCACATTTCACAGGTAAAGCAGTTATTCTCTCCTGCTCGTTTACACAACCTGCCCTTGGTTACAACCACCGCTCTCTCTGCTCTAGCAGTGGCCAGTATGGTAACCGCACTCTGCTGTGTCTTATCAGCAGCATAAGAGCTTTGTAGCCTTACGCCCTGATGTTAAAACCCCTGCATCACTCATGTCTTAACAGATTCCACTAGGAATAGCAGAGCAGATATGCCAATCACTAAAACCACCCACGGCCTGAACAGTGGGAGCAGGTTCAATGAAACGGCCAGATGGGGTGAAAACTTAATTGGATCCGCCTACACAGGAAGCATTTCCAGTAGGACTTGGATTTTACAAACTGTCAAAATTCGAATGCGATACCCCATAGACCTCAATTGAAAATTTGAGCTTTAGTCCACACAGATGGGATTTTCTGAGTTCGGATTGCAAAACTGATGGCTTTGCTAAAATCTTGGAACATGTACGTTCTTTACGGAAGAAAAAGGTACCATTCCAATGTTAAGAATCAGAAAACCTGCGGCAAAATCCGGGCCAAAAGAACGAAAATCGAGTGTAAAATCAGAATCCGACCAGGTACATGTGCTGGGAGGACTAAAAACAATGGCTTATCTGTAATCTTGTTAGAGATAATTAGTTTGCTCCGGAGCTCAGTCCGTCCATGGGGTGATGTCACTCCCTGCTCTAAATTAGGGTATGTTCACACGATGTACCGCGGCACGTACTGCATGCGCCACAGTACATTGTGTCTTTCAGGAATTCGCGCTTATACGCACGTACTCCCGCCGGCCCCATTGACCTGCATTACTCGCAGCGAATAATTGACGTCACTTATCTCCCCGCGCATACAATATGATCGTATTGTACGAGCGGGGAGAGGAGGCGTAATCCATAGTTCTCTATGAGAACTATGGATTACCATAATTTCGGCGCCCATCTCGCCCGTATTAGAGGGAAAATACGTGACAAAATGTGCGCCGAAATTATGCCGTGTGAACATACCCTTATGGTCAGGGAACCAGATAACCATAGAAACCTGTGTGCACTCAGAAGACATAAAGTGTCTCTTATCTCATGACTAAAGTAAAATCTATTGACCAATGTACTTAGAAAAAGTCTTCACTTAACTGTCCCTTCATGTTGAAAGTGAATCTTTGTAGTGAGAAAACCTCTTTAGGCACCATAAGGTTGATAAGGGTTGATGCACATGCGATGGAAACATAGAAGATTGTTTGCATCAGAAAATCTACAGCATTTGCACAATTAAATCCCTTGCAAGTCAGGTAGATTTTGTTGTCTGATTGGTGCAGATTTGCTAGAGAAGTTATGCTAGTGTTTAAAGGGGTTGTCTCATTACAAGGAATGTTTTTTATTTTAAAGATCTTGCAAAAACAAGTCACTTTGCAATATCTGTCCATTATCAGTGTCCTACCTATTCCTAGATATCCCCTCTTGTATGGGCTGCATCAGCTCCTCAGGTCACTACAGCTACAGACCTGCTTGATCTATCATGATAGGCTGCCAGCACTGGTTGCTGTAGCTACAGACCTGGCTTCTACTGCAGCCTAGAGGAAGCCAGTAAACACGCCCCTGAATTCAAAATGAAAGCAAGAAAACAAGACTGAGGTAAGATGAATCAATGTAGTGAGACAACCCCTTTAAAGAAAAAAAGAAAAACAGAAAACCAAAAATTATTCAGAATCCTTAGGTGCAGACTACCCTCTGGAAACTTTCCATTGTGGATTTTGGCTTGCTGTGGATTTCAGATCTTCATGTTTGTTTTTTTTAAATTTGAATTTCTTCAAATAAGTTGCAGGTATTCTGCATACAAATCCACTGCAGAAAATCTGCAGCCTCTCTCTCCCATATGCATTCACATTAAAGGAGTTGTCCAGAGATCCACTCCCCTACACTTCCAGGTTATCATCCCGACACAGAGGCTCGTGCTCCACTCATGTACAATGGCCTCTTCAGCGTGTCGGGATGAGAGCCTGAAATTAAGAGGAGTAGATTTCCACGAGTCTTAAGGACAGCTCAGTATCGGTGTTTTTTTTTTTCTTTTTTTTTGCCAATCCATTTTGTGGACAACCCTTATAAAAGGGGTTTCCTCACTAAAAAGATTAGCTAGCTTTCAACATGAAGGGACAGGTAATTGAAGACTTTTTCTAAATACATTGGTTAAGAGATTTTACTTTAGTTATGAGATTAGAGACATTTTGTGTGCTCTGGATGCACACAGGTTTCTATGGTTACCTGACCATAAGGCTATGTTCACATGGTGAAATTGCGGCGCGTACAGTATGGCCGCAATTATGCCGGGTGCTTTGGGAGTCGCGCGGATACGCACGTACACCCGCCGGTCCCATTGACGTGAGTTACTCACGGCGCGTATTCGCAGCAAGTAACTGACATGTCATTTATCTCCCCTCGCGTACAATATGATCGTATTGTACGAGCGGGGAGAAGAGGCGTAATCCATATCTCTCTGAGAACTATGGATTACCGTAATTTCTGCGCGCATCTCGCTCGTATTAGAGCGCAAATACGAGGCGAAATGCGCGCCAAAATTTCCCCATGTGAACATACCCGTATTCTGTTATCCGATTAGAGCAGAAAACTTCAAGCAGGGAGTGATGTCACCCCATGGAGGTACGAAGCTCCGAAGTCATCGTTTTCAGTTCTCACAGCACATGTACCTTGTAGTTACTGACGAGAACATCTCCTGCACTCATCAGTGTAAGGGCTCAAATACCTAGGGTATGTTCACACGGCATATTTGCAGGGTGTAATTGCGTTGCAATGCACCAACGTACACCCCGCAAATACAGTAAAATCATAGCACTCATTGACATTTAAGTTCTTTCCGGCACTTATGCGCCAGGGAAAAGGGGAGAGTGAATTGGGGTAGGGCTGAAGCATTTTAAAAGTATGTGCTGGCCAGCGCGTACTTCTAAAACAGCAGGTGTATGGCAGCGTGCACAGTACGCCGTGTGAACCTGCCCTTACAGAGACACAAGGGGCCTCATGTATGACAACGGTCTAGGTCTAAAACTCACTTTGTTGCTCATAGCAACCAATCAGAGCTCATATCAACCAATCAGAGCGGCCGTCTTATTTTGTATAGTGCTCTGGAAAAATGAGAGGGGCGCTGTGATTGGTTGCTATGAGCTCTGGTCGCTATGAGCAACAAAATTAGTTTTAGAGCTAGACAGTTTTCATACATGTGGCTCTAGATATGCTATTCACTGTTATAGAAGCACCCACAGCATGAAGCGTAAAGCTGCTTGTGACTCCGTGAAACAGACTAGTCTTTAAGGCTCTCTTCATACCTTGCATTTGTCACTTTAATATATTGTTTATCCAAAGCACTAAAGCATCGTATACTTTAACATTTCCATGGGAAGAACAGAGGTCTTCCTTATATCTTTACATCATCTATATGTAATCAATAGGCTACAACCCCCACTGATCAGAATGAAGGAAGCAAGCAGAGTCACGCGCCCCCAGGTGGCCGTGCCTGGGAGTGCAGCTTAGCTCTACTCTATGCAAGGCTATGGATTGCTTGGCCTTTGTACTGAGCAGCGGTTATCCCAGAGGTTGAACTCCTGCCAATCACACTTCGGTAGCATTCATTTGGACTGGCTTGAATCTGAATACAAGCTACATGAAGAGCAGAAACTCCAGAGACTCAACAATGGCTCACTAGTCCCAGCGCCAGCATCCGCAGCCGATCGTTAAACGGGCTGTCTCACTACATTGATTCATCTTACCTCAGTCCTGTTTTCTTGGTTTCATTTTGAATTCAGGGGCATGTTTACTGGCTTCTATTAGGCTGCAGTAGAAGCCAGGTCTGTAGCTATAGCAACCAGTGCTGGCAGCCTATCATGAGAGATTGAACAGGTTTGTAGCTATAGCGACCTGAGGAGCTGATGCAGCCCATACAAGAGGGGATATCTAGGAATAGGTAGGACACTGTTAATGGACATATATTGCAAAGTGACTTGTTTTTGCAAGATCTTTAACATAAAAAAGCAATCCTTTTAGTGAGACAAACCCTTTAAGGTCCAACGTCAATACCGGTCACTAAGCTATCGGCATTAGCAATTTGTATCGAGGCGGAACATATGGCCAGGGTCGTCGCTAGGCAGTTTTAGCTGGGGCTTGCTGTCGGTGCATAGATTGTCTCTTCAACTGTATGTGCGTCCTCATACACTTGAACACAGAGCTCCCTGTCCCCCGAGCAGACTTACGGCTCACTGGAGTACACAGCACAGGTGGCTTGTCATCACGCTGCCTGCGCGAGAACACCAGGAGCAGCGACAGTTTCAGGGAGCAGGGGAAAGGCGAGTACTGTACGGTTAGTTAAAAAAAAAAAAAAAAAAACAATCCCATTAGGTCTCTCTAACTGCTGGGAGACCAAAAACCTGCCAATCTACCCGCTGGGGGGACCCATCACCTGCCTATCTACCCGCTGGGGGGACCCATCACCTGCCTATCTACCCGCTGGGGGGACCCATCACCTGCCTATCTACCCGCTGGGGGGGACCCATCACCTGCCTATCTACCCGCTGGGGGGACCCATCACCTGCCTATATACCCGCTGGGGGGACCACTCACCTGCCTATGTACCCGCTGGGGGGACCTATGACCTGCCTATCTACCCGGGGGGTTGACCCATCACCTGCCTATATACCCGCTGGGGGGACCCATCACCTGCCTATCTACCCGCTGGGGGGACCCATCACCTGCCTATCTACCCGCTGGGGGGACCCATCACCTGCCTATCTACCCGCTGGGGGGACCCATCACCTGCCTATCTACCCGCTGGGGGGTCCCATCACCTGCCTATCTACCCGCTGGGGGGGACCCATCACCTGCCTATCTACCCGCTGGGGGGACCCATCACCTGCCTATCTACCCGCTGGGGGGACCCATCACCTGCCTATCTACCCGCTGGGGGACCTATAACCTGCCTATATACCCACTGGGGGACCTATATACCTACTTACTGGGGGACATTTAACTTACTGGGAAACCCTATTAACTATACTGGGGGACATATAACTTAACTGCATTGTGAAGTCGCTAAGCCGGTTGTTAAGGTCACAAGTTGATTGATAAGAGCTTTCAATCAACTCCGGGACCTAGCGCACACATCTACATAATCGTACATGCGCCATACCTCCAACAATAGCTCTTCTCAGCAGGAAGGGGCTTCCAAACAGCGCCAGTAATAAAGGGATGTAAAGTAGAATATCATGGAACAGGACCAGGCCATGTTTAGAGTCACACCTAAGGGGAAACACAAAGCTGCAAGTCAGTTATTACCTTTATTTCTCCTGCAGCCACACGGCAAGTGTAAAATGCTAGTCCGATTCTGTTTAAAGGGGTTGTCTCATCTCAAAGTTTCATAACATTTGTGAATGAAATAATGCTGCTTTGCTCTGTCACTTCCTGGTCAAGCTGTCTGTAATTAGCATATGAGCTCTGTGTATTCAGACTTCTCTGTTTATTATGTTTATTAGTCTAGATTAGCTAAATTACCTTCTCTGAGGTCCAGAGAAGCTTCTGAGCTAATGTAAACAGTAGAGTAATTACTGTCTTTTATCTGAAAGATCAGATAACACACAAGTTCTCACTGTGGGCCTGTGTGATGACATAACTCCCTGCTATCAGATAGAACAAACAGCAGGGGAGAAGGAGTACACAGGTCGATCACTTGGGAAACCAGAGAGCACAGAAGGTGATAAAATCATTTATAGCGCCTTAACAAAAAAAGATGAGCAAAGCAATATATTTGGAAAACTTCTTCATTTAGTGTTCCCTACATTTTGAAAGCTATTCTTTTTAGCGTGACAACCCCTTTAAGAATCCAACCAGTATTTTATCGTCTTTACAAACAGAAACGTCTCCAAACTATTGAAGATTTGCCCATCCCCTTAACCATTAAATAGCACACTCCCGAAAACCGGCAGAAGATTGTGCATGCTCCGAGTTTTTCAGAATGGTAGCGGTTAGAAATCCATCCGGCTGAAAATCCGTTCAGTGTAGACTACTGGACAGATTTTCCATTAAAGTCTATGGGGATGGTTGCTTGTCGATTTTCAGACAGGTTTCCAAACCCGCTAAGGTCTGAAAATCTGATGAAAAAAAACGTGCGGTTTAGACGTACCCTTAGGGCTGCAAAGTAATAGCAGAAAATAATAATCTACTTGCAGGTTTCGGATTGCAATGCATTGCTCCACAGGCGAAGGAACACATTTCAAAGCAGTGTCAGCCTTGAAATCTACTGTTGGTAGTCGATGACCACGTTTTAGGCGCAGATCTGCACAAAAGCTGCGGTCAGTTTTCGGATTTGTCACTGGCAATGTTAAAATGCGGTCTGATTTTGGACGCCATTTTAACAAAGCTGTGTTGACACAGCCTAGTCCTACACAGCATGTGGCAAAATACAGTCGGAAAACTGACGACATTTTGTATTTGCTGGACTGCTAGACCACCATTTTCAGTGCATATTTCACATTTGCAAATTCAATGTACAGGGCTAACAGCAAATCCGAGCAGAATGTGCAACACCCCCCACAAAAAAACTAATATATATATATATACTCACCGGCCACTTTATTAGGTACACCATGCTAGTAACGGGTTGGACCCCCTTTTGCCTTCAGAACTGCCTCAATTCTTCGTGGCATAGATTCAACAAGGTGTTGCAGCGATGCTCAATTGGTACCAAGGGGCCCAAAGAGTGCCAAGAAAATATTCCCGAAAAAACTTTGAGACTCTCGGTTCACATATTTTGATCAAAAGATGTTTAAGCTGCCCACGACTTTCAACATGATCTCAAAATCGGGCAGTCCTATCCTATCTTTACCTCTCAATCGAGCCAAGTTTTTTCATGTATGATAGATAGCATAAGTGCTTCTTTAGGGATTTCCACGTTGTATATTGCCCTTTTTGCAGTGGTGTGCCGCTGGCGGCGGTCTGTGTGTGTACATGTATAATTACATGTGTGCCGCAGCCCTGCCAGTGGCACCCAGGTTTGCATACGTTTTTTTCAGAAATGTTTTTGTGTGCAGAAACATACGTTATACTTGGTGTACATTGATTTTAACCTATATGGGAAGGAAGGGGTGCTTCCATTTTGGGTTTCTGTCCCCGCCCACTCTCACAGGCTGTCATAAGAAGTTTTTTTTTTTATTATTTTTTCTCTCTGAATGATGGAGGTCGGTTGACCCAGCGAGAGGCCTGATTGGCTCGATTGAGAGGTAAAGATAGGATAGGACTGTCCGATTTTGAGATCACGTTGAAAGTCGTGGGCAGCTTAAACATCTTTTGATCAAAATATGTGAACCGAGAGTCTCAAAGTTTTTTCATGTATGATAGATAGCATAAATGCTTCTTTAGGGATTTCCACGTAGTGTATTGCCCTTTTTGAAGAAAATATTCCCCACACCATGACACCACCACCACCAGCCTGAACCGTTGATACAAGGCAGGATGGATCCATGCTTTCATGTTGTTGACGCCAAATTCTGACCCTACCATCCGAATGTCGCAGCAGAAATCGAGACTCATCAGACCAGGCAACGTTTTTTCCAATCTTCTACTGTCCAATTTCGATGAGCTTGGGCACATTGGAGCCTCAGTTTCCTGTTCTTAGCTGAAAGGAGTGGCACCCGGTGTGGTCTTCTGCTGCTGTAGCCCATCTGCCTCAAAGTTCGCCGTACCGTGCGTTCAGAGATGCTCTTCTGCCTACCTTGGTTGTAACGGGTGGCTATTTGAGTCACTGTTGCCTTTCTATCAGCTCGAACCAGTCTGCCCATTCTCCTTTGACCTCTGGCATCAACAAGGCATTTCCGCCCACAGGACTGCCGCTCACTGGATGTTTTTTCTTTTTCGGACCATTCTCTGTAAACCCTAGAGATGGTTGTGCGTGAAAATCCCAGGAGATCAGCAGTTTCTGAAATACTCAGACCAGCCCTTCTGGCACCAACAACCATGCCACGTTCAAAGGCACTCAAATCACCTTTCTTCCCCATACTGATGCTCGGTTTGAACTGCAGGAGATTGTCTTGACCATGTCTACATGCCTAAATGCACTGAGTTGCCGCCATGTGATTGGCTGATTAGAAATTAAGTGTTAACGAGCAGTTGGACAGGTGTACCTAATAAAGTGGCCGGTGAGTGTGTATATATTATATATATATATATATATATATATATATATATATATATATATATATATATATTATATATATATATATATATATATATATATATATATATATATATAACAAGAAAAAACCGCTGCACTCACAAAGAATGTAAAATAAACAAAGTTGTGCTTTATTCCATGTCAGGCCTGACATGGAATAAAGCACAACTTTGTTTATTTTACATTCTTTGTGAGTGCAGCGTTTTTTTCTTGTTTTTGATGTCTTGATCCGTGACGTGGGTCTTACCGCTTGCACCCGGTTCCCTGCAGTGGTGCTGCTTTTTTTCTTCATCTATCTATCTATCTATATATGATATGTGCACGGCTCATGCATACAGGAAAACAGGGGGACCAGCTGCTGGCCGAACAAACAGTGGCTGACAACTCAAAGTTGTAGAAGTACCTTAAAGAGGCATTTGCATTATGTTACAACTAGGTTGCAGTCAGCTCTCTGCCATCCACAGAGAGCAAAGAGGTGGCTACGCATGTGCAGCCCTTTCCTGTCAGAGTTCCATACCCAGTTTCCCCGAAAATAAGGCAGCGTCTTATTAATCTTTGCTCCTAAAGATGCACTATGTCTTATTTTCAGGGGATGTCTTATTTTTCCACAAATAAATTATAGCATGCTATACTAGTGTGTGTGTGTATATTATATATATATATATATATATATATATATATATATATATATAATATATATATATATATATATATATATATATATATATATATATCTCAATCAAAGTTTAGAGTCACACATGTATGTAAAGGACATTTTATGGCAGCTGCAGTGACTTATCTCCAAAGGATGGCAAATGTGACCTGGTGGGACTTGTGGAACTAGAAGTCTCAGCATGCCCCATCAGCCATCCTGTGAGATGTGTGTGGGTCAGTATCATTGCTCTGTTCTCTCCCCTCTATTACTTACATGTTCTTTATGTCTACTCTCCTGGGATGTTCTTGACCTGTGGTGACATCAGTCACATGACCTCCCTGCAAAGGTCCTTCAACACTCTGCTACAACAATTTGTCCCAGGCCGTTTCTCGGGGTGAGCGGGGCTTGGGAACACCCCCTCCCCTCCAACGCCCCATTTTCTCTGCTCACCCTTAGGGACGGCCCTGTGTATTGGGAGCTGCAGCAATGATTTCCGCTATGTCTTATTTTCGGAGGACGCCTTATATTAGGGAATTCAACAAAATCTCTGCTGTGTCTTATTTTCAGGGAAACACGGTAGATAGCCAAGTGAGTGCAATCAGCTGTATTCTCAACTCTCACAGAAAGGACTGGAGAGCGCTGCACATGAGCCGGCTGCCGCCAAGAGAATGCAATGGGAGTGCCCTTTCAGGTATGGTTTCCAACAAACTAACAAGGTTAAAAGGAATTTAAGCCTTCAAACAGTAAACAATTAAAAATTCAACTCAAGTGTGAAACAAAGATGAATGAATAGAAGATAAGTAGAAAACAAACTTTAGCAAACACAAGGTAAATTTTCAAAAACTACATTACACCGGCACTTCAACAATATGCAACAGATAAGAGAACAATAGGGAAAAAACAGCAGCCCTGCTAAGCAAGTATGCACAGGGTATCCCCAAAATCTACATTGTTCTCTTTAGTAGAGATAAAGCGAGAAGTTTTTTGGAAAACCAGGTTATCATTACTTTAGGCTTTTATATTGACGTTTGACAAGTTCTTAACAACCAGGATTAGAAAAAAAAATATTTACTAATGTGATATAACACCTACTTTGTAAAATGCTGTGTATTTACTTCTTACCAGTTCCTGACCCGGCTGTTTACCCCCCTTCCCGACCAGGCTCATTTTTTTTTCTTCTGTAGGTTTGAACGCTATAAGGGTATATTCATATGTTTTTCAGATCCGTTTTTTGGACCCAAAACGGATCCAAAAAAATGTATCTAACAATGTGCAGCTTGATTTACACTGGTTTCAAATGTAAAACACGCATCTCTGTTCAGACGAGTGATCGCTGATGCGGGATTACTTGCGTCTTTTCGATGCGTTTTTCGGATCCATGTAATTTCTACCTGTGTTTTACGCAAGTGAAATCCCCATAGGAAACAATGGAGGGCGCTTTTGGAGCCTGAAAAATGGATCCAAAAGCGCAACATACTTTTGGGTATGTTTTGGATGCGCTTTTGATACAAAAAGCGCATCCGAGAAATGCATAATAAGTGTAATACACTAAATCGGCCCCTAGAGGTCTCATTTGATATAGAGGAACAGTTTTAACTTTAGTAACCTAATGACCTACATTAGGAAGCCCACTAGGGGGAGCTCACATAATTTTACATGTGTTCCCTAGGAAGCCTAATAGAGGGCACTGTAACAGCATTTTACATGTGTTTAATCTTATAAAATCACTATATACACACATATATTTATATATATATATATATATATATATATATATATATATACACACACACACATACGTTTTAATAATAAATTTATAAATGTTTTATATAGATTATAGAATGTTGAGTGGTTTTAGTATTATACTGAAACCACTCAACATTCTATAAAACTATCTAAAACATAAATGAATTAAAAACTTCTCTAAACACCCATTCTGTACTAAAAAACTGCTTTTTATATAATTCATGTAGGACATGTAGTACTCCATTGTACAGTAGAGAGGCCCTACTAGATTTCCAATCGCTGCATTAACTTCACTAATATATGCAATAGCAGTACAGGACATGTAGTGCCGCAATGTAATGTAGAGAGGCGCTACTACAATATATATAAAAAGTGATTTATAAGATTGAACACACGAAAAATGCTTGCTGTTCTAGCACCCTCTATTAGGCTTCCTAGGAAACACATGTAAAATGCTGTAAGCTCCCCCTAGTGGGCTTCCTAATGTAAGTCATTAGGTTACTAAAGTTCAAACAGTTTTTCTAGATCAAATGAGACCTCTAGGGGCCAATTTAGTATATTACATACCCCTACATACATATGTAAGGGTAAAGCATGTTACACTAAAGATTCTACCTTTTCAAACTACAACCTGTGTATATATATTGAAAAACGGATCCGAAAAATGCATGCAAAACGCATCCAAAAAATGCATCTGCGTTTTTGGATACGTTTTTGGATGCAGTTTCTCGTCTGGTAAAATACGGATCCAAAACGTCATGTCATACCCTTACACTTTCTTGCATTGCATTTGCTACAAGGTTTTTTTTGCCTTTTTTTTAGTAATTGGAGGGGGGGGGGCGGCTTAAAAGGGAAAACATTTTTTTCCCCCAACAGCAAAAGTGGTGTAATTAAAAAAACACAACTTATTTTAGCCTCACTTATACATCATGGACGTTTATATATAGGTGATATTAGGGTCATTGGGGGCCGGGCTAAAAGTTGCAGGTTGGACTGTTGGCATTAATTTTAAAATAATATTAAATGGCATGTGTGTGTGTGTTTTGTTTTCAATTATTTTACATATTATGCCCTCCTTAAGGTCAGAAAAAGACCGTTGGGGGCATTTTTATATCACTTTTTTTCTCTTCAATTTCCCCTGTAACTGGAGCATCGGTTACAAAACAACTCCAGGGGAAATACATCCCTGCATGGACTACAGAGCCGATCTGGGTCTTAAGGTACGTTCACACAATGTCTTGGATCCATTTTTTGATCCGTTTTTCACTAGAAGAAAAACGTATTGAAAACTGCATCCAAACTGCATCCCAAAAACGTATCCAAAAATGCAGCAGCTGATGCTTTTTTGGATGCATTTTGACTGCTTTTATATAATTCAATACATATAAAAAGATATTTATAAGATTAAACACATGTAAAATGCTGTCAGCTCCCTCTATTGGGTCATTAGGTTACTAAAGTTCTTCTAGATCAAATGAGACCTCTAGGGGCCGATTTAGCGTATTACACTTCAAATTTTAATCCAATGCGTTTTTCGGATGGGCTTTTCATATCAAAAGCGCATCCAAAACGTACCCAAAAGTATGTTGCACTGAAAACAATGTAAATCACGCTGCACATTGTTAGCTATGTTTTTTGGATCCGTTTTGGGTCCGAAAACTGGATCAAAAAACGGATCTGAAAAACGTTGTGTGAACATTAACCTTATAAGACCCATCCACTCTTGTAGCTACGGAGCCCCGGTCACATCACTCTCGGGTAATACATTCTCTTACCATTCTATTCAGACTTTGCCCTCAGTTTTAGTTTTTATTTTACCCAGTACATACCTTCCATTCATCCCTTATTTTAGGGGACCTAGACACAGTTATGTTCCGTTACTTGTACTCCCTCCACCACTCTCCATATTTTTAAACTCTTACTATACCATGTCCTCCTGCAGATGTTACTTGGACTGATAGATCCTGTCAGGACAAACTTCACAAAGGCCCGAGTGGTGAAAAAATATTAGAGTGCTCCCTTGTACAATATTAACCGGTACAGAACATGTAGTACAGCACCGTACTGTAAAAAGGAGCTATAGACCATCAATCACTGCATGCACTTCACTAATACATGCAAGAGCAGTACAGGACATGTAGTACCGCACTGTACTGTAGAGAGGCGCTACTAGACCGCCAAGCACTGCATGCACCTCACTACTACATGTAAGAGCAGTACAGGACACACAGTACTGCACTGTACTGTAGAGAGGCACTATAGTTGTAGCAAAGAGGAGCAGGTAACAGCACAGGAATGGATGATCCCAAATGTAGAATAAAATCTAATATTTATTGGGTTCCATTTAAAAACAGCAACATCCGAAGTCTGTACAAACGCGTTAGCTGTACAGAATTCGGATGTTGCTGTTTTAAATGGAACCCAATAAATATTAGATTTTATTCCACATTTGGGATCATCCATTCCTGTGCTGTTACCTGCTCCTCTTTGCTACAACCATAAGGACGTTTCCTCTGGACGTTACACTTGCACGGATGGATCCCGACTGACTCATACTATATGGTGAGCTGGCTTTTGACTTTTTCTGTGTACACTATTGTTACAGAGAGGCACTATAGACCTCCAATCACTGCATGCACTGACTGTGGGAGTGCCAGGATTTAGACCCCACCAATCTAAAACGGATAGCTTATTCGGAGGCTAGATCATCAATTTTGTAAGACCGGATACCCATTTAATGTCCTCTCTCTCATGGTAGATGTTTTCCAAATTCTTAATCCTTCTAACACCATACCGCTCACTCAGTTTGGCCTTCTTTTACAGCAAGTGTCAAACTCAAGGCACTCAATCTGGTCCGCCACGTCATTTTATGTGGCCCACAAGCGGGTAGACAAGGTCCAAATGCAGAGGGACCAGCTCCCTACTAACCCAGAGGACACAGCCAGGCAGAAGCAAAGGTGTCAGCATAGGGAGCAGATGCCCTCTTGATTTGGAGGCCTGGCGCACACCTCCACATCAGCAGTGCCACAGCTCTTACAGCCCTACCTCTCTATCCATTCCTCAAATGGCCCTTTGAAGGCAATCATAAATACCGATGTGGCCCCTGGTGAAGAGTTTGACGCCCCAGTATTACAGGAATTAGGTTTGCTATATATGAAGATTACACCCCCCAGAGGTACTTCAGTTCGCCTGTCATTCGAGATACAATCACTCAGACCCAATTCTGTGAAATCCTCCAGCAACCTTGCATCTCTTTTATTCCTTATTCAATTTCATGGTGCTGCCTGCAGGCCAGACATCCTGCTAAATACATTACTGTATGCACAGACACACCAATCACACGTGTGGTTTTTCAAAGATTTACGTTCTATTTAGGTTTCTTTATCTTCCCACTGAGGATCACAGAAAGAGAGTTAGCAGACTGTTTAAAATGTGAAATTTCAGCTTGTCCGACGTGGTTTGTGCCGAATGACTCTCACCAGACATCAGCCAAAAATAATCAATGTTTCCAGCAGCGAGCCACACAGTCAGCAACGCAGCAGAGCAGACTATCTGGACGCTCAAATCACCTTATGATTTGGACACAAGTGACTTTAAATCAGGGTGGTAATTCTACTGAATTATCTTCTCCAATCTATGATCTTGTGGGTTCTACATGTATTAAAAGTTAAAGGGGTTGTCTCATCTCAAAGTTTTATAGGATGCACGAATGAAGTAATGCTGCATTGCTCTGTCGCTTCCTGGTCAAGCTGTCTGTAATTAGCATATGAGCTCTGTTTATTAGTCTATAGTAAATAAATGACCTTTTCTGAAGTCCAGAGAAGCTTCTGAGCTAATGTAAACAGTAGGGGAGAGGAGGAGAGGGCATGCGTTCATGTGGTTTGCTGCGTTCGTTTATTGACAGCAATCAGTCGACGTGTGCGGTGCGGGGTTTGCTGCATTCGTTCACTGACAGCAATCAGCGGTCCTGCAGCAGAGAGAGAGATCTTGTGCAGTCCCAAACAGATAAAGTGTATAGTTTTGTTCTGCAGATTTATAGAGGACAGAGCTGTAATAATCTGCAGGATATATCACTGTGTGTGAGAGAAAGAAAAAAAAAAAAACACCCATCTTTCCCAGAGTCCTGAATGTCAAATGCCCATTCTGATTACAAAGTATGTAGAGAGTGAGAAATGTAGATATACACTATCGAGTTACACTTAGGTTATGTTCACACGGCTTATTTCAGAACGTATTTACATCAGATTGCCGATCGTAAATACGTTCTGAAATCAGTTGAAAATCAGTTGCAAATAAGCTTCACTAAGTGTGGCACATATTTGTAACTGATTTCCCGACGGATTCACCATCTCCATTCATTGTAGGTGGTGAATCCGTCGGGAAATAATTGACATGTCAATTGTTTTTCCGTCCGGATTGCTGTCGTCAATCCGCGGCGGCAATCCGGCACGGAACTACGCGAAATCGTGAAATCAATAGAAAATAGGCTGTGGCTTATTTCGACGCGGATTTGCCGACGGATTGACGATCGTCAATCCGTCGGCAAATCCGCGTCGAAATAAGCCGTGTGAACGAGGCCTTAGCGTTTCACTTCCAATGATTCCTTAGTCTCCGATAGCCGAGAACCTCTCCCTTCCCCCTGCTCACACAGAATGAATTTCCATTTCCATTTCATAAGCTCTCCTTAGCAACCAGTATAAACGGCTGCCAAATGATGAAACGATAAAACCCCTTTAAAGATCTTGCAAAAACAAGTCACTTTGTAATATTTGTCCTTTAACAGTGTCCTATTCCTAGAGATCCCCTCTTGTATGGGCTGCATCAGCTCCTCAGGTCGCTATAGCTACAGACCTGTTTGATCTATCCCGATAGGCTGCCAGCACTGGTTGCTATAGCTACAGACCTGGCTTCTACTGCAGCCTAGTAGAAACCAGTAAACACGCCCCTGAATTAAAAATTAAACCAAGAAAACAGGACTGAGGTGAGATGAATCAATGTAGTGAGACAACCCCTTTAATGACAGCACATATTTTTAGTTTTTGCCTCCTTGCGTTTCAACAGTCTTAACTTAATTTTTTCGATGACGCAGTAGTTTTTGGGGGAATAGTTTAAGTTCACTTATAAATTATTGCGGATTATTTTTTTTTTCAATTGTATTTTTATTTTTTTACACCAGTCACATTTCACAGGTGAATTCTACAGGTTATTACAGTCACGTAGATACTGAATATGTGTAGTTTTTTTGTGTGTGTAATGTATGCACAACTTTTTAGTAAATATTCATTTTTATTCATTTTTCCTACACATTTGTTTACTTTTTTTTTTTTTTTTTTTTTAAATCCCATGAAGGGATAACTATTTTACACATTTTTTTTTTTTTTTACACTTAGTAATGTATTATTATATTCATATATGCTAATACATTATACTCTGTGTCAGTCTGACACAGGCAGCAGTCAGGGTAGCACGCAGTCTGCCCTGATCACTGGTTTGTTACACTGACAACCCTGAGGCTACTCTAGGTCCCCAGGGCTGACTGTGCAGCCGTTCCCCGGGCTCTGTCAGGTCCCTGGGAATCCCGATCACCTGACAGAGCAGGGGAAATCCTTCGATTACACTGCTGTGACGAACCGCGGCAATCAAAGGGTTAAACCCCGGGAAGCTGAGGTTTCCCCCACTCCCAGGCACTTGCAGGAGCTGCCCTGGGGACAGGGCTTTGTAGTACAGCTCTGCTCCTAGCACAGCTGTGGCAGTAAGGGTATGTTCATGACCACTTCCATCAGCCCCTCTGGTTGCTATAGCTACAGACCTGGATCCTACTGCAGCCTAGTGGAAACCAGTAAACACACCCCTGAATTCAAAGTGAAACCAAGAAAACAGGACGAATCAATGTAATGAGACAACCCCTTTAAGTGCTGTCTAAAATCATCGTCATCGTTTAGACGACGATGATAATTTTACAATTGTATTTCTTGCCCCACTGTGCACACGTAAAAAGAAATTACCTGTCACTTCTTATTTTTGGACCACATTTTTGGGCTTAAGCGCCCTCTATGGGATGTAACAAATCCTCAATTTGCTTTTGACCCACTGAGTCTTGAGAAAGCAAAAGGGATATTAGCCAAGCCAGTATCGCCCATCTGCATTCAACACTGTTTCGGGGTTTTTGCCCTTCATCAGTGTAGAACACTCATTGCCTCCCACCTAGCCAAGCTTCTCAGCGCCTTTCCCATAATGCCCTGTGATATGCAGATGCTTAGTAGAGGGCAAAAAGACGATTCAAAACTCTATACACCATATGGTGCTTTCCTCAAGAAGAGATGTTCCCCTTTCAGAGAACAGAATGGACAGTCGAGTGCACGTACGATCCGCTCTCCATTCTGAGCCAACACTTTGGGGGGGCCACCAGCTGCCAGAGGTGGGACCCTCTCCCATCAGATTTTGATGGCATAGCTGATCAATAGGCCATCAAAGTCTATGGTGAATGCATTACAGCTTCTACTGAATCCTTTCCAACAAAACCAGATCACTGTGCTCAGCTCCTCTTGCTCTGTAAGATGCTGCCGCAGAACCAACAGCATGCTCAGCATGAGAGGCTGCCTTTACAGGGAACATTTATGGATTACCGTAATTGCGGTGCCAAAATAAGCCGTGTGAACATACCCTTAGACTGTTTAGACAAAAGAGGTGTGGCTTCACTAAGGCACGTGGCTTTGTGGAAAGGGGTGTGGCCTCTAAGAGGCACGTGGCGTTATGGAAAGGGGTATGGCTTCTCTAAGAGGCAGGTGGCTTTATGGAAAGGGGTGTGGCTTCTCTAAGAGGCAGGTGGCTTTATGGAAAGGGGTATGGCTTCTCTAAGAGGCACATGGCTTTATGGAGAGAGGTATGGCTTCTCTAAGAGGCACGTGGCGTTATGGAAAGGGGTATGGCTTCTCTAAGAGGCACATGGCTTTATGGAGAGAGGTGTGGCTTGGCCTGTAATGCTGTGCACCAAAAAAACACAATTTTGGTGCAGTTGTTGCCACAAACTAAGTGAACTAACAAATGGTGCAAAGTTAGACAGAAGTGTCTAAATGTGACCGATTTATCATACATTGATGAATCTGGCATTTTCAGACTGTAAGATTACACTGTCTAAATATTAGTTTGTATTAATCCATTTGCTCCAATGTTCTGATCATGGCCAGAATCAGAATGATACAACTGTTACATTGTGCCTTATTTTGAAGGGAACCTGTCACACTGGACATGCTTTGTGATCTGCGGGCAACATGTTATAGGTCAGGAGGAGCTGAGGATATGCTATCTGATCTGTGGCCCCATGTTATAGAGCAGGAGGAGCTGAGGACATGCTTTGTGATCTGCGGGAAACATGTTATAGAGCAGGAGGAGCTGAGGACATGCTATCTGATCTGTGGCCCCATGTTATAGAGCAGGAGGAGCTGAGGACATGCTTTGTGATCTGCGGGAAACATGTTATAGAGCAGGAGGAGCTGAGGACATGTTATCTGATCTGTGGCCCCATGTTATAGAGCAGGAGGAGCTGAGGACATGTTATCTGATCTGTGGCCCCATGTTATAAGCAGGAGGAGCTGAGGGCATGCTATTTTGATC
>JAODAL010012725.1:0-94254 GCA_025379985.1 Phyllomedusa bahiana
TGGGATTTTTCCTAAAGCACTTCTCCTTTATATCTAATTAAATTCATTTTAATAAAGTGCGGCTTTATTAAATCCTTTTCCTTTTATGTATATATTGTCTTAGTCTTTTCCCCCATAAACCACTTCTCTTTTATATCAAATTCTTTTCTTTTAATAAAGCTGCGGCCCTTATTAGCCCCCCTTTCCCCTCCGAAAATTTCACCCCCCCCCATTAAAGATTCTTGCTTACGGGTCACAGTTTGCCACCTACTTCATTACCCCAAAGGGGACCACAAAATAAGTAGGGGGGAAACCGTGTTTGAAAGCAAAAATCTTTAGGGGGGAAGGGGGGGGGTGAAATTGCGGGGGGGGAGGGCGGCTAACCCGGCATGCATTTTATTAAAAAAAATATGTTATTAATTAAAAAAGAAAATTGGTTTTAGGGGAATAGACTAAGCAATAGTGTACATACAATGTATATTTCCCAATAAATATGTATATCAGAATGGAGGGAAGGGGTTTATGGGAGTTGATAAAGCTGGTAGTGGCTGGGAATGTAACAGGTCACTCATTAATGTGGCAGAGCGCCCCTTTAGGGGGTTGCAGGTTCCCCGGGTTTTCTCCCATGGTGGAGTACAGCAGAATATTGTCAGATTTTGCCACCGAATACCTGATCTCGGTGGGGGAAGGAAACTATTTTGTGTCAGTAGCCACAAGTTGCTGACACAGGTAGTTAGCATGGCTGCTATGCAGCCAAGTATGGGTTGCCTTTCCCAGAACGGTCACAGTGTTGGGTGGGAGGTCGTTCCCACGTTCCTGGACGGGCTTTTGGCGGGTCCCTGGAGGCCTGGTACTGCAGGTGATCTTGAGACATGATCTGCGGCCTGGAGCTGAAAGCGACTCAGGAGCTATGGAGAGGCTCTTATCCCACAAGGCTTGAGGGAAGCCTGTACAGTACGAATACTGTGGTTTTGAGGGTGTTGTGAGGTAGGTCAAGACCCCTGGTGGTAGAGGAAAACTCTGCATTTATTTAGTGGGCAAATGACTGAGGTTTATTTTGTTTATGGTTTTTTTGCTGTAATCTCTGCCTGTGCCTGAGAATAAAACTGGTTGCAACCAGTTGGACTAAGCCGTGTAGCCCGTGTTACCTGTATGCCAAAACTGTTCTACAATGACGGCAATCCTATGAACTTAATTACCTCAGGATGGTACAAATGGTTTTGCGTTGGTTGGGGCTAAAATTTAATATATAATTTATATATATATATTTTATATATATATAAAATTATTTTTTTTTATATATTTAAAATTTATTATATATATAAATTAATATAATTATATATTATATATAAAATATATTTAAATTTATATTATAAAAATTTTTATAAATAAAAAACCTTCCCCAACCCACCCCAAAAACCCAACTTCCCAACCCCAACCCCCCCCTACCCAATTTCCCCAACCCAACCTTCCCCCACCCTCCCTCCCCCAAACTAAACTCTTACCCCCTTGGCTGGAGGTGAGCCACCATCAATGGGAACACACCCCCCTTAAAAATTCCTGGCATCATTTACTTAAACCTTTTTTTAAAAAAGGGACTTCTCAGTCATCCTAATTGCCCTCAAGAATGCAGGATACCTCTACAAAAACTTGGACTTGGGCTTTGATCACAAACCCCAAATTCCAAGGTTTTAAAAAAAATAAAAAATCTTTCATAGAAATGGTCTGGGCTTCCACCATCCAGGCTCCTATCAGGGACCCAGAAACTAGCGTTGGCTCTAGTACTTGTTAGACGTGAAGCATTTTAGATGAGTCCATATCTGCTGAAGCTGCATTCTGCTCATAATTTGGATGACACAATAAGAGTGTTTGCTCAGTGTTAAAAATAAATAATTCTTTCTTTTGGTTGTTGAATAATAATATAGCCTGGTGTGGCAGAACGATCTCAGACAGTCGCATGTTTCTGCCACTATGTGGAGCAAAACAGGATACCTGCAATGCAAGCAACACACCACTAAGGGGTTTCCTGGGATTTGGGGGGGTGGAGTAAGTCTTTGGGATGTTTTCAGCCACAGTAACAGTTTGGGGCCCGGTATAGTGGTGTTTTCGCAGTTGTTCTGGACTCAATGGGAGTAGGCAACGTGTTTGTGGGGGTGCCTATCCCTGTTCCGGGGCAGGCTTTTGACAGGTCCCCGAAGGTATAAAAAAGCCCGGGGCCCGGTGATCTGGGGGTGTGGTCAGCTACCTGGAATTGGATGCGGAAGTGGAGCCAGAGAGAGGAGGTCCCTACCCCCCAGGCTTGAGGAGAGCCGCCGTCGAGTACCGTGACATTTGGTGAGAATACATGTTTTGGTGGTGCTGGATGTTAGATTCAAACCCCATTAGAGAGGGTCTCTCGAGAGGTATAGTTAGTGGCTAGCCGGCCGAGGGTTTTTGTTTATGGTTTATGTTTTTCTGTAATGTAACCTGTGCCTCAATAAAGCTGGTGAGGGGCCCCGTTTTAAAAAACTTCCCTGGGGCGGAGTGATGATGTGCCAAAAAAACGTTTACCAAAGGGCGGTTTATCTTGTAGCTAAAAACCCCATCTTTGAGATGTCCAAGATGGCGTCCCAAAAGAGATGAGTCTTACATTGGCTAACCTGTCCATTTAAGATTATGTCTTTAAGTTCCTTTTCAGGCTATAACAGGAGGACTCATAATATTCTTATAAAAATGTATTTATTGCATTCTTCATAAAAGTTGTAAAATCACAGGAAAACAAAGAAATTATAACTTACCTTACCTTAGCTTATTTATTGGGCCTTTTTTTGAGTGGCGGGTATTTTTTTGTCCTTTTTTGACTTACCTGCTCTGTATCCTCTTGTTTCATGAGTCATGGCTCCTGGTCATTCATGGTTCCACTTCTTCACCATGTCTTCGTTCATTATTGTGTTCTTATGAAGCCCCCTCTACTCATCAGTTCTAACCAGTTCCAACCTCCATCACTAAAATAGTTATGTGTTCTTTCTAAAATGTGAATGTCATATGTTTACCCTTCCAAATTCACTCATATGTTAATATTATATCAGACAATATCATATTTAACTCTCAGTGACTAAACAGTCAGTTATTATGGGGAAGGCAGTTTTAGTATCCTAGCTGACTGATGAACGGTACTGACTTGCATTGCTTGAATAGGTCCCTGTTTTGGGTCAACAACCAGACCCGAGATGATGCTTAGGCAAAGGTAGGTGACCACTTCGTCCCAGGCAGAAAAGGGGGAACATGGAGGTATGGCGTGGTTGAATTTTTCATTGGGGGCGTTACATGACTTTTTTGCCTAGAACACCAGAATACCTTTTCCCAGTCCTTTGCACAATGGTTTGACCAAACTAGACCTTCTGAACCCAAATTTTTTCTCTTACCCTAACCCTATCGCTAATCCTAACTTTAACCATATCCCAGGGGTGTAACTAGAATTTATAGGGCCCCATAGAAAAATGAGATGGGAAAACCTCTAATGCAAAAAACTAAACAGCAACTAGACAGTTTAAAATAATATGAAAAACGAAACACCAAAACCAATGTCTCAAAAGAAATATCCCAAAAATAACTATCAAAAGGAAAAGATGTTTCCCTAAAACATAACTTTTAATTCAAATCATTAAAATATTTGGACCAAACATGAGACTCGCCAGTCAGCCATTGGGCATTAATGAATCCTGTAGTCTTCCTTTAAGAAATATTCAAGTATAGTGTTGAGCGATTATAATCGACAAAGTTGAAATCGGCACGGTTTTTACGTTGATCGGAATTTTCCGTCAGGGGTAATTTAGGGAGAATCTGTGCATAATCTTTCTAGGCCATTTTCGGCGTTTCCTGTCATTTTGGCGGCCAGAAATTCGCTTAGGAATAGAGCGGGGGTGAGCTGGGTGTGCGACGTCAGTTGTGTGTGTAAGGTTGTGATTGGTGGAAAAATCACATGACTCATTTTTAAATAAACACCCCTTCCGTTCAGCATCAGTGTGTCTCTGTGTTCATAAGAGCAGGGACGTGTAGTCACTTTTCCCTCAATTGTCGCACACAGTTCCTTTGTTCACACGACAACTATGTTTTAGTGTGAACATTAAACATAGGAGATTAGAAAAATTCAGTTTTTAGTTAGTTGGGCTGAGACCTGAAAAAAAGCATCTGTGCTGTACAGCCGCGGGGGGGGGGGGGGGGAGGGGGGGGGGGGGGGAGGGTTTGGGGGCGAACAAAGACGGGCGGGCAGTTTTTTTGAAAGGGAGTGTTAAAATTGTGCGTCCAGACGCTTTGACCCTGCTTTGAAATGGTTTTTTTTTTTACCATTTTTTTGGCCAGTTTTGGTAAAATAGTATCTTGTATTTCTGCACCGTACTTATATTGGTACAGAATTTTTTCTAGTAAAGGTGTATTTGATGGTGCAAAACCCCCCTTTTATTATCAGTACAAAAATTTAATTACGGTTTTTCACTTTGGGCAGCCAGTTTTGTTCAAAGACCCCTTTGTATTTTACAATAGGATACAGAACTTTTCTAGTAAACGAAGGTGTATTTAAAGGTGCAAAAACCCACCTATTTTATATTTACAAAATTTTAATTATGTGTTTTTCATTTTGGCGGGGCCGTTTTTTTGAAAGACCCCCCTTGTACTTTATTACCGTACGAAATTTGCTAAAAATTTGCTGTTGTATTTCATAGGTGAAAAAAACCATATTATTATCAGTACACAATTTAATTATGTTTTTTTCATTTTGGGCACCCCAGTTTTGTTCAAAGACCCACTTTTTATTTTTCAATAGGATACAGAACTTTTTAGACCCCAGGTGTTTTTTCATAGGTGAAAAAACCCACCTTTTTTTATCCGTCACAATTTAATTATTTTTTTTTTTCATTTTTTGTTGAAAGACCCTCTTGTACTTATATTACCTACAGAAATTTGTAAAATTGCTGTTGTTTTCATAGGTGAAAAAACCCACCTTTTATTTCCGTATACATTTAAAATAGGGTTTTTTTTTCTTTGGGGGGCCCATTTGTTCATAGACCCACTTGTATTTAAAAATTTGAATACAGAAATTTTGTAGTTTCTGTTGGTGTATTTCATTGGGCAAAAACCCCATTTTTACCCTTTAAAATTTTTAAAAATATCTTTTTGCCGTGGTGGGGCCCTATTTTTTTTTCAAATACCCACTTTGTTTTCTAGAAACTGTTCTCGTTTTTCATTGCTGAAAAAAACGCAATTTTCATCCGTTTAACTTCAAAATATTTTTATTCGCTCGGTAAATCCAGTTTGGCGCGATAGCGCACTTGTATGAAGTTTTTTGGAAACTTTTAAATTCCTACCCTATGGGCAGTTGTAAACCCCGGGGACTAAAGGAAAACACTTTTGATTTTGTCTTCGTTTTTTTCCACTAGACCGCTTTTCAAGGTTTTTCCGCTAAAAACATTTAAATTTTCTAACCTATTTGGGCTGTAGGAAATTAGGGGGTTTTAAAGAATAGTGTGTTTCCCCGTTTTTTAATAAAGGATGTCCAAAACTTTCCATCCCTTCTTAAATTTTTTATCTTTCTGAAATGGAGCAAATAGGTTAAGCAAGAAAAAGAGGGGTGGGGGGGACATGGAGAAGGGCCCTTCCAGTGCTGGCACAACACGAAGCCAGTGGATTGTGGTTGCAGGAACGTCAGGCCTGCCATCCTGGGCGGGCCCCTTTGAATCTCAGTAACGAACAGCGTCGCCAATCTGTTCTTCAGGGGTTAATGAAACCGCATCAAGCAGTCTTCCCTCCTCTCCTCCCAGTCACGGCCCCAAATGTCGTCTTAGCAAGGCATCCGTCCAACTAAAGGAAGGCAGCCCAAATGTCAACTCGTGTACCCCCCCACTGGGGATAATCCATTTTCTAAAGACCTCTTTGATGACAAAATGCGGTTGGGGTCAAGGCATGTTAAAAGATCAAGAGGCCATGATTTTGCCGGGGTTGACGCCCAGTTATGTCCATCAGAGGAGAAGAAGGAAGGCGGTCAATCGGCAAAAATCCGGGGCGGTCGCAACGTCTTGCATCCCTTTTGCTTGTGCAGAATGTAGGACGACAAGTCATGTTTGATGATGATGTGACGCTTTTTTCGGACCCAACGGGGTTTTCAGCGAATTTGCTTGCGAAGCTTCATCACTGGACGAGGAGGAAGAGTTGGGGGATTTTCAGTAGGTCCCGCCCAAAAAGGGAGAGGGCGGGGCGCAAAATCCCTGAGATGATCCGGCACCCCGATCAGCGGAAAACACTCCTCGCTTATCGCCGTAAAAAGGTCCAGGACCTTCAAACCTGGGCCCTTCTCAAGCAAGCCTCTGATTCCCACATGTCATCAGTAGAGGGAAGGATCTTAGGGTTTTAACCACCCCCAAAGTCTAGTCACAGCAGCGAATGCATGAGTTGAAATGGGGGACACAGGCCAAAAGGCCACACCCATGCCGGGCTTCCAACCACCATCACACCCCCTGTCTCGTCTTCTCCTCCTCCCCCTACCAAGCGTTCCTCAGCTTTCCCTGTCTCTCGAGTATGATCAGGGATCACCTCGCTTCCGCCTCCACCGTCGCCCGAGTACCCCCGCACCACCCGAGACCCAACCTCCCTTCTCTTCCCCCATTTACGACCTGCCGCCCCTTTCAGCAGCCAGTCTTTGGGCCCTTTGGAAATGTTTCCTTTCCTTGGGGGCCGAGGGTTTTGCCAGTCATGTCCCTTGCCCGCCCCCCAAAACCAGATGCCCCAGCAGGCATTTCTTTGCCCCGAAAAGCCGTCCCCGCCCTGGGCCAGGCAGTGTCATCTAAAATTTCAAGCAGTTGTCTGCATCTTTTCGGTAAAGTCCATCTGACCACCGACAATGGACTAGAAGCAGGCCAAGGCCACTATATCTCTTTGACAGTTCCTGGGTGAGCTGGGGGGATGTCTTGGTGGGACGGTGGCTCCACTCAGGCGCATGCCTTCAAAACGCAGGGTGGTGCAGGGGTTTTTTCCCCAAAGTCGCTGGTGGCATCACGTGTCAGAAAAAAAAAGGCCGTGTTGAAATTAAACTGTCTTGGGACCGTCCACACACAGGGGAGGACTGTGGGCGGTCTCCCCAACGAGACCTAGGCTGGCTGGGTGAAAGAACCTTGTGCCAGGCAAGGTGGTGTGGATAACGGGCGAAATCTTTGGCTGCCCCTTTAAAATCGGGAGGCTGGGAAAACTCCTTGCCGGCACATGTCATGAACCCTTTTCGTCCCGAAAAAATTTTAAAGGCTACCCGGGTCTGGGCTGCCTTGGGGAAGGCTGAGGTTTTGGGTTTTCACTTCCCCCATTGCACCCCCTTGTCCCGCCCGGCTGGTTTTCAGCGCCAGCTGGCCCCCCCTCAACCGTCCATTGTTGCGGGCAACACCTGGAATTCCCCTCCACATTTCCAGCGATTTGGCACAGCGCAATGCCATTACGCGTAAGAAGTGACACATGGGCCCACAAACAGCGGACGGACCCGGGGTTTGGGGGCCACCCAGAGTAGGGGGCAGGTGAAACAGCTCTGCACCATCCTTTCCCGTTTTGAAGAGCCACCAAAATAGTCATGCGGACGAGCCCTTGTCCTGAACCATTGTGGTGACTTAGTTCTGGAATGATCGTTGGACACTCTGAAACCAGGTCCAGCCGCGCGGAGGGGAACGGACATAGTGCGGACATGGAGCCTTTCTCTCCGTCGAATCCGAAGGCCCGACAGTTTTACAATTTTATCGGGCTTCATTTGGCAGTGGTTCAGGGTCCCGGGCAGTGCAAGGGGGCGCCTCCCCCCTTTAGGGGGGACTTGAGGAAAGTCAGGGCGTGTTGAAATTTGCCGGAGGATGAGGGATTCCTGGACACCGCGTTACCGCGTCCCTGCCTTAAAAAGGGGTTTGGGGGAATTTGCGGTGGGGGGGAGGAAGATCAGTTTGTGTGCCCCCGACCCCGAGGCTGGGAAATCAAGCTCCATCTCTCACATAGTGCTTGGTTGCTCCCTTTTTCCAACTGTCCTTTCATTAAGGCCCTCAAATGAACAATAGTTATGGGTGGCCACCTCCCCGTCCCGGTACAAAACAAATCAGCCCTTTCCCCCCCCACCCAAATAGAGAGTAAAATCGGGGAAATTGGAGACCCTGCTGATTATCACTGTTGCATTGCTTCCGTTCTTAAAGTACGGTGGGAAAAACGTCACAACGTGACAGCAGTAGGTCCAAGTAGCCGTAGCGGCAGCGCAGCAGGCAATGTGCAAAGCCTAAGGGTGACCCCCTTGGGAAACTTTATTTTTCCCCCTTACCAAGCATGTAATGCAGGGCACCTACAAAACAGAGACCGCTTAAAATCTGGTGCACGATATCTGTGTCCACACCGATGTTTTTTGGATGTGTTCCCGGACCAATTTACTTTTTGGGGATCTAAAAGGATAAGGGGCCCCAGCCGCTCGCCACGCCTAGAGGATTTTCTGCCAGAGCCCGGTCATATCTGAGGGACCCTTTGACAGGTGGAGGAGTCATTCAAAAACGCATGGCTTTCCCCAAAATAAAGTGGACGTTTGACTTTCATCAAGATGAATCAGGCATGGGTCTTGATGATGTTGTGGCCCCAAATTTCCGAGGTCACCGATTATTCCCGGTCCTTCATATTCCCTTCCAAAAAAATGGTCCTCTTGAAAAAATTTTTTTAAAAAAAGATTTATTCTTACTGCAAATTTTTTTTTTCATTCCCAAAAGTTATTTTGTGGTTTTCGGTGAGGAGCTGTAAAAAAAACACCAAAGGGTTTTATGACAAATCGTTTCATTTACTCACTTTAAGTTTAAAAATTTTTGCTTGTCAATGGTTTTGGGCTATATTGCTTAGAGATACGCTTAATCTGGTCCTTTGGGAAAAGAAATGTGGCTTTTGAGTGGCATTTCCCCTCACAATTTTAACAGTGGGGAAGTCTTTTTTAAATTTTTGGGGTCTGTTGCTGTGGATACAGTATAATCATGGTCCTTTGGAACAGAAAATGTGGCTTCTAAGTGGCATTTCTCCCTCACAATTTTTTAAAAGGGCTAGAAGTCATTTTTTTAATTTTTTTTGGGGCATGCGTTTTAAATGCAGCTTACTGTACTACAGGTCTTATTGTAAAAAAAGTGGTTTTTTACAGACATTTGTTCTTCACAATTTCAAGAGGGCTCAAGGGTTTGTTTTTTAATTTTTGGGGCATGTTGCTGTGAAATGCAGCTATACTACGGCCTATTTTAAAAATGTGGTTCTAACAGAAATTTGTTCTTTACAATTGTCAAAAAGGGGTCTAAAGGGGGATGTTGCTGTCAAAAAGGAATAGGGGCCTGTTAAAGTCCCATATTGCAAAATGATTTTTTTTTCAAGATCTTTAAAATACTACAATCCATGTAGTGAGACAACCCCTTTTTTACAATTAAAAAAAAAAGAAACAAAAAGGGGTGGGATTCCCTCCATTTTAAAAAAGTGTTTTCTAGAAATAAACTACTAAAAATGCAGTACAAAATAGCTGATAAAAATTCCTCTGAATTTTACAAGGGAGGTACAGGAAGACTTTAACAGATGTAGGTTACCCAGGACAGGTATAGTCAATGTCCAGTGAAACTAACATGGTGGTTTAAAGACTCCTTTTTCCAGCACTTTTTAATCTGTGGGTCAGACAGGTTTGAGGGTCATGCTGCATTCCAGGACAGGATAGACAATGTCCAGTTCAAGTAAAATGATAGTTCAAATAATACTTCCTTCTGGCACTTTTTAATTTGTGGGTCATGCAGGTTTAAGGGTCATGCTGTGGTACAAGACAGGGATAGTGAATGGTCTCTGACTTTTTTTCTGTGACTTTTATAACCTAAGTGTGTTGTCTAAGATGTAGCACGTATCCATTTTACTGTTTTGGATGTTAATTCCAGCTTCTCCAGCCCTGTTTGGGTGTAAGAATGAAGGTGGTGTTCCTCTCCCATAGACTTTAATGGTCATTGGCAATAATCTATTATCGACTATCGGAAATCGTCTTGATAATTGACGATATCGACTATCGACCCGATGACGATAGTCGACGTAATCGCTCATCACTATTCAAGTAGCCACAAATTTGTATATACCCATGCAGAAAAGAAAGGATTAATAGATATTCACGCTATCCCTATTAGCAAGGAAGCCCTATCTCAACCCTAAAATCAACGATCCCACAAACCTTTAACTATTGCACCCTAAACATTTTCCCTAAGTTACCTAAATTAAGCTCACCCAAACACGTTTCGTTCAGAAGTTACTGAACTCTTCAGTGGGTAGCCGAAGAAAATGTTGACAAAAGCAAATCAAGGGTACCAGTGTACATTTTTCAGTGGGGTGATAGGCTAGTGGGCCCACAGGGAGTTGTTGCCCTCTATGATGTCCCCAGTTGTTACCATGACATAAAAAGAAACCCTACTATATTTCATTTTTTATTTTCTTTCTTGTGTTGATGGTTCCATTGAACAGTGAGGTGCGTAAACAAGAAGTCTCAAGGTACAGGGGTGGAACCTCTGTGACATCCATTAAATATAATGAAGAATTACACAGTGTCCATTCAATCAGTGGGTTGTCTCTGTGACGGAGGACAGGACAGGTCCTCCAGAGACAGAACATTCTTCACCATGACCAAGAGATAATAAGGGTGAGTTCAGATGACGACAAAGCGTTTTTCCCTTGCTGAAAATTACACACTTGCCAGCGCAAAATTTCAGCAACAAAACACTTGAAGCGGATTTCTACCTCGGGCACTTTATTATCAGTGCGTAACAGGCGTCAAAGAATTGATTTGTCCATGTCTGCGTCGATAACCCCCATGTAAAATCAGCGTCATCTGAACGACAATGCTAATTTTACATCGGGTACAGCGTCAAACACTTTACATTTGATCTGGACGCTGATTCCGGACGCGCCCAAACCTATTGTGTGAATACCCCCTAACTTTTATGGATTTTTTTTTAGACTATATAGCCGCTTTAGACTGAGAGCTTATGCCCAAACTTGAAATACTTTACAGCTCCAGCTAAAACTGACTTATTTTTTGCTGGAAAACGATTTTCAAAGCCTCTTGGCTCCATAGGTTGTTTAAAAATGTTAATCAAATGACTGCACTGAGAACTTTTTGGTTAAATGTTCAAACAGAATTTCTGAAGAATGAATCATTTTGGTCCGAGCCCCATACTGAGTTATACTGGTATGAGAAATGGAAGGTTTTCAAAAAAAGAGAGCAAAAGATCAGAAGAAATATGCAAAAAATAATATCATTGCTTGGGTTTAACTCTTGAAGGACATGGCCTATTCTTGGTCTTCAGAACCCATTGGTTCTTTCTGCTTTTGCATAAACACATTCTGAGGATCATATCCTTCTTGTTTCCTGTCCATGAATGTGTATGAGGGCTTGTCTGTGGTGTGAAAAGTTAGATTTTTTTTTAACCATTTTGGTGTACATGTCACTAATTGGTTCCCAGTTACTATTTTTTGCTGTGACAATGGAAAAAAATAGCAATTATGCACTTTTGGATGGCTTCTTTTTACATTGTTCTCTGTGCAGTATTAATCATATACTTATTGAGCAGTCAGATTGGACACCAAACTGTTTCTTCATACCATGAGAAATGGAGGATATATTGTTTTTTTTCTACAATTATAAGTTAATAGTTGTGTATGTATCTGGCTCTTAAAAACTTTTTCTCTTGTCTCTTGGTCTTTTTTCTCCTGTAAAGAGGAATGGACAGTTGATTGGCCACATATATTGGTGGAGTGACTAAGTGACTATTAAAAGGGGTTTTCTCACCATGCGGTTTCACAGTCAAGGCCAGCTTTTCTTTCACTCTCAGGCTGTGGGTGTTTCTATAGCAGTAATTAGCATATTTAGCTTCTCTGTAATTAGCTGATACATTTAAATACAAATACTTGTGTAATGGAATTCAGCCACTCATAAAAGAGAGAAAACAGCAGCACAATGTATTACCCAGATAACCATGCAAATAAAGGAATACAGGTAGTCCCCAACTTACACAGTTCCGACTTACATCTGTCCCCTAGTTACAAACATAGACTTATGAGGCATGCTGGCACTTGTAGCTCCATGTTCTACAGCAGATAGTAGCTGTGGAACGACAAGTTCCAGCATGCCACAGCAGCACATGAGGTAAAATGATCTTCTTAAGAGGGGCAGAGACAGCAAAACAAATGTAAAAACCTTCCCTGCACTATCCAAACTATCCCTGACCTATACCTGCCTATACGTACCTATGAGGAACATATACCTGCCTATGGGGAACATACCTGCCTATTACCAAACCTACAGTCCCTATCCCATTCGTAACCCGGGGACTGACTGTAGTTGAATATCACTCACCTTATTTAGCTGTACAAGTAATGGTACAGTACATTAGAAAGCAAACAGTTACAAAACCAAGAAGCAGCTCGGCGTCCTCCTTCCACATGGTCTGGTGGGACTACGGTCAGCGGTGAATGAAAGAGAAAACTTGCTGGCTTGCAAGTAAATTCAGGAGGATTCCCTAGAGTGCTACGACTACAAACTAGTAAACCAAACACTGGACTAATTGTCTCTATTTTGTGTGTTGGTTTATTAGATTAAAAAAAAAAACAGATTTACAACGCGTTTCACGGAGATCCCTTGCTTCGCTTCATCAGTTACAGTATATATCCTTAATACACTCACAGGTGCATTTAAATACCTATCAAACGAAAACTAGGCTAAATCCTCTTTATACACTCTATAGTTAAAATAATATTTTAAAATAAAAAAATATCATATACAACAATATAATAAATACACCTGAAATGATAAAATAATTATACTCATAAAATATATATTATTATTATTATTATCATTTATTTTGGAGTGCCCTTGATTCCAGGGCGCTGTACATTTCAGGCGGGTACATAAATAACATTGGTCAAACAAGTACAAGTGACAATAAGTGACTAACAACTGGTACAGAGGGAAAGAGGTCCCTGCCCGCGAGGGCTTACAATCTACAGGGAAGGGGTGAAGAGACAGAAGGTGAGGGGCAGACATGTTTGTGGGGCGGAGCAGTGCAACACGGTTAATGTTGGTTATAGGCAATCCTGAAGAGATAGGTTTTCAGGTTACGTTTGCCGTGGTGAGAGAGGGGGAGAGTCTGAGGTGTTGGGGCAGTGAGTTCCAAAGTGTGGGGGAAGCAAGAGAGAAGTCTTGGAGACGGTTATGTGAGGAGGTGATAAGAGGAGAGCAGAGGAGAAGGTCCTGTGAGGAGCGGAGGTTGCATGTGGGGAGATATCTGGAGATTATGGCAGTGATGTATGAAGGGGAGAGGTTATGGAGAGCCTTGTAGGTCAAAGTTGCTAGCTTGAACTGGATTCGCTGGGCAATGGGTAGCCAGTGAAGGGATCGGCAGAGGGGAGAGGCAGGGGAGTAGCGAGGAGAGAGGTGAATAAGCCGGGCAGCAGAGTTAAGGATGGTTTGGAGGGGAGCGAGGGTGCTAGCTGGGAGGCCACAGAGACGGATGCTGCAGTAGTCGAGGCGGGAGATGACGAGGGCATGGACCAGCATTTTTGTGCTTTCAGAGTTAAGAAATGAGCGGATTCGGGAAATATTTTTCTGGTGGAGGCGGCAGGCAGAGTTGAGGGCTTGGATGTGCGGTTTGAAGGCCAGATTGGAGTCAAAGATTATCCCAAGGCAGCGGACCTGTGGTGCTGGTGAGAGGGTGTAGCCATTGACAGTGATAGAGAGATCAGGTGGAGGGATAGAGTGGGACGGTGGGAAGATAATAAATTTAGTTTTCTCCAAAATATATATTGATGCTATAAACTTATTAATAAAAAAGACTTATATAAAAAACATTTGTAGAAAGGTAAATGATTAATGAACTACATCCTGAATTTCGTTAAGACCATATGGGCTGATTTAATTTATATATCCAGAAAATTTCTCTAGCACTCAATATATTATTGCGATCCTGAACATTTACAAAGACATTAGCTGAGACATTTACAAAGACATTAGCCCAGGAGATTTAATCTTCAGTAAACAAAGCTACACCTGCTCTGTGGAGTGAAAACAATTGCTTATCTGAAAACAAAAGCTAATCTTGTTAGAAATAATTAGTCTGCTTGGAGTGAGCTCTCTGACACTGGTGACATAGCTCTAATCAGACAGCAGAGTTATGATCTGGTAACCATAGAAACCTACATGCACTCAGAGTAAATAAATTATTTTTTTAATCTCTTGAGTAAAGTAAAATCAATGTACAGGCAGTCCCCGACTTACGTCTGTCCCCTAGTTACGAACGGGGAATGGAACGACGTAAGCAATGGACAGCTAACAGCGTCCAGCGCTGCGGTGGCCCAGGCACTGTCAGCGATCTTCGCAGCTGCATGCGACGCCTGAGAGCGCATGCAGCTGACTCTCCGATCCGCATCGGCGTCCGGGCACTGCCATGGCCCAGGCACCGGCGGGGATTGCTTTGGCTTTACGCGACTCTTCCCGGAGCGGATTGAGCTGAAGCCTCTATTGCGGAGCAGAGAGCGAGTGCTCCCTGCTCCGCAATAGAACTCCGGAAGGTCGCAAGCAGACCTGTGACCTTCCGGAGACTTTGGCACAGGCAGCGCGCGATGTCATCACACTGCCTGTGCGGCCTGATGACATCACCGGCCTGTGCCAGAAGACGGAGCTCAAGAGAAGACGGAGCCGCAGTATTTCTATTTGTTATTTTTAATAAGCCCTACCTATACCTATCTATGGGGGACATACCTGCCTATACCTACCTATGGGGGACATATCTGCCTATAACTAACTATGGGGGACATACCTGCCTATACCTATCTATGCGGGACATACCTGCCGATACCTACATATGGGGACATACCTGCCTATATCTATCTATGGGGGACATACCTGCCTATACCTACCTATGGGGGACATACCTACTATACCTACCTATGGGGAACATACCTGCCTATACAAACCTATGTGGGACATACCTGCCTATAGCTATCTATGGGGGACATACCTGCCTATACCTACCTATGGGGGACATACCTGCCTATAGCTACCTATGGGGGACATACCTGCCTATACCTATCTATGCGGGACATACCTGCCGATACCTATCTATGAGGGACCTATACCTGCCTATACCTACCTATGAGGAACATATACCTGCCTATGGGGAACATACCTGCCTATTACCTGCTATGGGGGGACATATACCTGCCTATGGGGGACATACCTGCCTATTATTTGCTATGGGGGACATATACCTGCCTATGGTGGACATACTTGCCTATTACCTGCTATGGGAGACATATACCTGCCTATGGGGATATGCATGCCTATTACCTGCCATGGGGGATATATATCTGCCTATGGGGGACATACCTGCCTATTACCTGATATGGGGGACATATACCTGCCTATGGGGGACATACCTGCCTATTACCTGTTATGGGGGACATATACCTACCTGTGGGGGACATACCTGCCTATACCTGCTATGGGGGACATATACCTGCCTATGGGGGACTTACCTGCCTATACCTGCTATGAGGGACCTATACCTGCCTATGAGGGGACATACCTGCCTATACCTACCTACGGGGGGCATATACCTGCTATGGGGACATATACCTGCCTATAATTACACACCATACACACCATACATATACACCATACATGTGATGATTCGGTGGATCCGCTGGACCACCGCAAGCGATGGTAGCTAAGCCATGCCAGGGAACGGAGTCTAAGTAGCCCCCGGTATTCACCAGAGCCCGCCGCAAAGCGGGGATGGACTTGCTGCGGCGTGAGGCTACCCGGTCGTTTCCCCCGACGTGACTGGCTTGCGGTGGCGGCCGGGTTACTGCGAGGTACAGAATGGGAATCCAGAGGGTAGTCGGGGACTGGAAGGGCAAGGTTTCAGGGCAGGCGGCAGAGGTTCGTGGTCAGAGGCAGGCAGACGGTCAGGGCAGGCGGCAAACAGGCAAGGTCAGGAAACGTAGCGGAACGGACTGGTACACGGGTAATCAATACGGACAATAGAGACACTCTAAGCTCACTAAACGCACACCAACAAACTGGCAGCGAGTGCTGGGGCGTAACCCTTAAATAGAACCATCGTCCGGCAATCAACCAATTAAAGGGACATGGCCTTTAAATCTAAACCAAGTGTCGCGCCGGGGCTAAGGAACGGGCACCGGGCCCGACGGCCAGCACGGACGGGAGCGGCGTTCACTGGAGCGGGCCAGGTAAGGAAGCAGACCGGGACCGCGGGCACGGGGGTGGTCGCGGGCGGCCCCGATGCCCGCACCGAGCCCCCGCGGGGAGGGGACGGCTGCGGGGCTGCGGCGCCCGCGACCCCCGTGACAATACACCATACATGTACTAAATATATTTGTTCTGACTTACATACAAATTCAACTTAAGAAAGAACCTACAGTCCCTAACCCGTATGTAACCCGGGGACTGCCTGTATTTAGAAAAAAATCTTCAATTGCCTGTCCCTACATGTTGAAAGCTAATGTTTGTAGTGAGAAGACCTCTGCAGTATTACTTCAGTGGTTGCCATTTGTAACTATTATTTGTGGACCCTGCTTTTTGTTTTTGGTTTTGCAAATATAGTTTTGTTTTTCCCACTGACAATTCCCACCATAGTGAATGAAATGCATTTGGGATGGTCACATTTTTGTCTAGGGTGTAGAATAGGGTAAGGGAATGGTCAGCTGATGGGGTCGCCCTTATCGGGGTAGTGACCCTGCAAAGGGATTGTTATCAGAGTGCTATAAGGATAGACATTTCCCTATTTTGCTATCAATCCCACTAATGCTATTATAAATCTGATACTCTGAGCCGACTCCATCCCTGCTGTTAGTAGCAGCTGCCGGCTGTACTGATCAGCCACATGTTGCCTCTGTACAGCGCGCTCTCGGTCCAGCAGGAGCCTAGAGAGGAGCGATGCTGCGGGGAGCCGGCAGTGGGGTTTAACCCCTTAAATACCAACAACGGTTTGCCTCAGCATCGCTCCTCTCTAGGCTCCTGCTGGCCCAAGAGAGCTCATTCAGACTATAAGATGCACCCTCATTTTCCTCCCAAATAGTATGAAGAATACGGTGTATAACCAAAAATGGTATCAATTAAAATATCAGCTTATCCATCACGTAGAAAGCCCTTACACAGCGCCATCAACAGAACATTTTTCAAAAAGGGATGCAGCTTGTGGCCGGTGAAATTCCCCTGTAAGTTGTCATTGCAGCAGGAGACAGCAGCAGACTCCTTGGCAGAGACCTTCCTAAGCAGTCCCTGGAAGTAAGGAGGGAGAGTACAGGAGGAGAGGGAGTCTTCCTTCCCACTAGGGAGGACTGTGCGTGGAACAACAGTGACGGTAAAACTATGGATATGGGAGGAGAGACCAGAGAACCTGCAAGTAGTGGCTGTGGTTCCTGCCAAAAGTGTGTGACGAACATGTTGATGTTGGGTGATCCATACTATGAATTGATTCCAATGTGTCTGTGTGAATGTGTGAATGTGTCCCATTTTTCTGTGATACTTTTGTGAATTGCTAGTAAAGTTAATGTAGGGACTTGCAAGACAATGAGGACCTTTGACATGGGTTGTGGCCAAAATATCAATTAATACCTCATGTTTGATATTTTTCCAGTATGTAGTTTTGCCCTGTAATACTGTAGAGCAAGTGGCGTCAGTATTTTGTGCTGGACACTTGAAATATGCTGGGCAACCTGCTGAATCAAATAGTAAAGGCGTCATCCAATGGGTTGTAAGCCAGCATGGTCGCCTTAGATAACTGTATAATTGTCCCCTTTATAAGCCTTATCTATATGCAATTATACCAGCAATTACCACTCTCATCGATGTGAGTGGTTGTTTAACAGTATTTTTGCACCTGAGCTATCTCCCCTGTTTGGTGCTGTGGCTTTTCTGCATATTGGTATGAACTGGTTCTTATCCAATGTGCAGTTTTTGGCTAAGCAATTGCCCCACTCATTGACAGAAGGTGTGTGAGCAATTGTTCATCAGTAATTCACACAGAGCTACCCTGACATTCTGAATAAAGCAGCTATTTCTTTCTAAACAAATGATTCTCCTGTGATTAGACCACAATTGACACAGATCATGTTTAAGGAATTGTTTGTTTCAGTAGAAGAGAATAAAGTCTCTCCCTTCAGTGTTCCCTAGAGTTGTTATCTCAGCGGCAATCGGCTATGAGTGACCTGAAGAGGTAAGATCATTCCTTGCGGGGAGTCGTGCGGGAAAGTAGCATTATATGATATCTAATCCTTGGACATCTGAAGTAACTCTTCAGCTACTGCAACAAAGCAGAATGAGGAACAGTGTGACATTTAATGGGAATTTGCACTCAATCACTGTGACTAATGAGACATTCGCTTCCAATTCTCCAAAACTAATTGCTAACGAATTGAACATCAATATCACACAATAAGACCTGTGTATATACAGAATAGAGAACGCTCTTCAGGGAAGCTTCCATGAGTTACAGCCACAAATACAGCTAAAATGTAAAAAAAAATTACAAATTTGCAAATTTTCTTAATTAAACACCTAAGGGGACATGTACGTACCTGGTGCCGACTCGCTGGTTCCACCTCTGTTTTTAATAGTGTACAATCCGACAGTAGGTATGAAAGTGTCTCACAGCACTTTTGAAGTGTTTCCTTTGAAACTGTTTTGGATTTTATAACAGTTTTGTGCCAAACCTTGGCGTATTTTGGCGCATTGTACGATACAGATGGGACACGCCTCTGCATCATCGGCGCATTCGAAAGTGACGTATTTGGTGCAGAAAGCGGCAAGTTTTGGCACACGAAGGTTCATACATCTATAGAACAGGACTACAACAGATTGGCCCCAAAAAATGAAGGAATAGAGAATGCTTGCTTATTTGTAACAGTCTCTTCCAGATGACTCCCTTAAAATATTGGGCTCTTGCACAGTTCAGCAGTTGCCCTCCTTACATGCACACAGTCCGGCTGCAAGGAATGCTTCACTCAGGAAAGGCATTTATGCTTTATAGTATTAAAAAAAAGAATTTAAAGCATAGAGGTTCTCATAAGTAGGCACAAGGCTGATGGTTGTGATGCAGTTTTGCAAAGTCTGTCTCTAGGCTTCTGCACTAAAAGCTCCACATACTTGGCAAGACGATTGTTTCTTCTCTGGCTGCTCTCTCTTGTAACACAAGTAGGTACACTCCTTCAAAAAAATACATCTACTGACTCTTTTACATCTTGACATCAAGCAAGAACTTACACACTATGAAAGTAAACCATGTGGCTGCTGTGTTGCCCTTGGAAAGAAGGAACTAAGTCCTGGTTGACTTCAGAGGGGATACAGTTTTCATACTGACCGCTAGAGTGGACACGTCCGGTTTTCCTATTCTCATTTGCTCATTTTTAGCTTTGCTGTATAGACTAGCACTGCAGTCCTAAATAAGATACACATGAACAGTTCCATCAAGGCTTTGATAGAGGCAAGGGCATATTGTCAGACTGGGGAACCTACCAGTGGAGATGACTCTTGGGGCTCACCAGTGGAGATGATTATTGGGGCTCACGGTACAGTTACAGTTCATGACTGCACATACTGTTCTTGGCTCTTGCACTCTGCCTCTTTTTCTCTGATTTTCTCCCTGAAATTCAGTCCCAGGCCTACCATGCCCAGGGAAACACTATGGTCAGGGTCCCACCATGCCCTGGAGCCCTTTGGGTTACCCCTGCTCCCCTGTAGACCAGTCCAAACCTGGGCATACTATTGAGGCAGCGCACATGACTGTGATGGAGTGCCTGGTGGCACAGAGGCTGTAGTCATTTCTTCTTTGTTATTAGGTTGGAAACCCAGGAATCCTAGAAGCTGAATACAGGGAAAAGCAAATATCACATCATTCTGTTCTAATGGCAAAAGGTGGTTCCATTCTGATCTGTGCTATCTGGGCAACTTTTCTCAATTTTTTCTAAAACAAAATAATAAAAAAGACATATCTTGGCCTCTTCTATGGATTGGTCAGTTCTACATTGACGTTATCAGATGAAATGCTTTATCTGTAGTCTGGTTCTACATTTATCATATCAGATGCAACAGGCATTGAAAAGAGCAATGTCTAGAGAAAAGCTCCTGCTGTGACCTGTTAATCCCATACAGCTGTGCTAGAGGGCTTTAAAGCATTACAAACAACACAATAAATATAAAGCAAAGACATGATAAGACATGCAACTCTCAAATGAACCCTTTGGGAGGGAACAAAGGAAAACCCATAACATTTTTTAACAATTTTTCGGGAATTTCTTGGTGGTATATTTGTTTCTTGTTTCTCTTTGTTAACATATGACTTATGTACACATTGGTCCACTAAATGTTAGATAGAAGGAGGTTAAACCACTAGGACCCATAGAACAAAAATTATTCGATCCAGCTGGATGGTGCCAATTTCTTTATTAAATGCTTACAATAGCAAACAGTTAAAAAGTGAACATAGCGCCGCCTACTAACACCTACTGTAAATTGAAAACTGACCCCCAATAAAATTATGCAAGAGAAACTGAATAATTTATTGGAGGAAGGGATAGTGAATATCTTTATGTAAAAAAATCAGTGGAGTTTCAAAAATTCATAAAGTTCAGTTTCCACCTAGTTTATTGCATGTAACAATTCCGTGAGTGAGAAATTGAGCTCATGGTTGGATAAATACCTCCAATCACTTGAACAGCGTATACCTGGCTATATTAAGGATAGTAAAAGTGTACTACAGATTTTTTTCTCTTTTGAGGGGGCCCCTTTAAATGCTGGTTCTTTTTGTGGTCTACACATATTTGGTATTCCACAATATGTTATACTAGTGTTACGATTATTATCTACAAAGTTAAAATCTGCACGTTTTTATGTTGATGGTTTTTTAATCACACGATAATTTAGGTTTAAAATCTGTGCATCATCATTAATATCGCCCCCCATTTTCGGCTTCTGTCATTTTGGCGGCCAGCAAATCGCTTACAGAATAGACGGGGTGAATGTGTGTGCGACGTCATGCCTGGAATGTTTTGGGTTGCGATTTTGGGGAAAAAATCACATGACCTCGTTTACAAAGAACACCCTTCCGTTCATATCAGTGTCTGTCACGTCTATAGCAGAGGACGTGTGCTCTCCTCTGTCCAAACGCCCAAACGCTCGGGAAAAATTATTCTATTCTCAAGAAAACCTCTACTGTTAGCTGGGACCTTAAAATTATTTTTAATCAAGATTTGAAGATTTTTAAAATTAGGTAAGAATTTTAAAGGAGCATCTACCGCGTAAATCACGGGGGGGGAATGGGGGGGGGGAGGGGGGCGACAAGACAAGTTTTAAAAGAATACGGGATATATTTCACCAAATTTAGTGTAGACTTTCACTGAAAATATTTTATTATTAACAGTTTTCATTAAAATATTTCCTGGATTTTGGCACCTGAATATTTTAGGAAACACATCTTTTCTAGTAACGCGGGTCCCTTTGTTAGGTGCAAAACTCCATTTTTATTATCTATACTTTCAGATAGGTTTCTTTCCAAATTTTGCCCTTTCCAGCTTTGTTGATATATCCCTTGCTTTTAAATTAGAACCAGCAATTTTGTAGTCAGCACGGGTGATAGGTGCCAAAAATACCTTTATTACCGAATACATTTCAGTACGTTTTTTTTTTCACTTTGCCACTACACTTTGTTTCATTGGGAAACCTGCACTTAAATGTAAACAGCTTTTTTGTATCACCACGGGTAAATTAAAAGGGTAAAAAAAAAAAAAATTTTTAAATCTGTAACTTTTCAGACGGGTTTTTTTTCACTTTTGGTCAGTCAACTTTTTTGAAAGATCTACTTTGATTAAATTTTTGAATCCGCAACTTTTATCCCACGGGTAACTGATAGGGGGCCAAAAATACCTTTTTAAATCCATCATTTCAACAGGGTTTTAAAAAAATTTTGGTAGTCAATTTTGTTAAAAACAGATTAATTGCAGAAAAAAAAAAAAATTTTTTTTTTGGGGTGAAATCCCCCCCCCCCCTTTTTTTGGAAAAATTTTAACCAAAATTTTCCCCCTTATGGGTCCCAAAAAAAATCCCTTTTATACCCCCTATACTTTTCAGACAGGTGTTTTTTTCATTTTTGGGATGTCAAGTTTGGGGTTTTAAAGACATTTTTGATTTTAAAATTTGAATCAGCAATTTGTAGCACCCCCGGTTGGGGATAGGGCCAAAAAAAAACCTTTTTTAAATCCCAAAACATTTCAGATACTGTTTTTTTCACTTGGCGCAGGCCCAGTTTTTTGATACACCTTGCAGTTAAAATTAACCAAAATTTTTTTTTGATTGAGGGATTGGAAAACTTGATTGCCTTTTTTAAAAAAGAACTTCCAAAAACTCTTCCAACCTTTCTAAAAAATTTTAAAAACTTAACAGGACGAAATTCGGGTTTGGTAACAGCAAAGAGGGGTAGGACGGAGAATAGTAGAGGGGGAAATTGCCCTCCATGCGGCGAAACACGCAAGCCACGATCTCATTGCGGGACCGTACCGGGAAACCTTTGTGTCAAGGCCCTGAAAATCCATTAACAAACCCGCGTCGCCAATCTTTTCTTCATTGGTTAAGCAACCTGCATCCACAAAAATTGCCCATTTTTTGAATTTTTGGGGGGCTTTTTGCTTAAACAGCAACTACAGGTCCATTGTAAAAAAATTGGTTTTCAACCAACATTTTTCTTCCCCAAATTGTCAAGAGGGGCTCAAGGGGATGGGCTGTCAAACGGGAATGGGTTTGACACGTTAAATGGACAAAAATTTGAAAAAAGACTTGTTTTTTGCAAATCTTTAACTAGCTATCAACCCCGTATTGAGCCCCTTTTATAAAAAAAAAGAAAACAAGACATGGTGGGATTTCCATCCTTTTAAAAATGTTTTTTCTAAAATTAAACTAAAAAAATTTGCTGAACAAAAACTGGTAAAAAAATTCCTCTAATTGTACAAAGGGGTACGGGAAAACTTACCAATTAGTTATTCAAAGGCATGGAGAAATGGAGCATGGACGAGAACAAATACGAGAAAAATTCCCCCAGCACGTGAGAAAAAGAAAAAAAAGCCAAGAAAAAAGGGCACCTGGGTGGGAACAGGACGTTAACCACCATATTTCCAATGCAGCTCAATTGGGTCCGCACTCATCGGGGGGGGCAAACGCTACCCGGAAAGGACAAAAATTTCCCGTGAAACAAAAGGTTTGAAAAGACTCCTTTTTTATTTTTTAATCTGGGGTCTGTAGAATTTAAGGGTCAGCGCGGTCCAGACAGGGGGAAATCTATGTCCAGTTCAACTAAAAAGGGGTTGAAAACCCTCCTTTTCCGCACTCTTAAAAACTTGGGGTTATGAGGTTTGGGGCTCTGCTGGCCCAGGGCAGGATATCAATGTCCAGTTCAACTAAAATGGTGGGTTAAAAAAACCCTTTTCCGGGACTTTTTAATCTTTGGGTCAGACAGGGTTTAATGGTCAAAATGGGTACGGGACAGGATATCAATGCCAGAACTAAAATGGGGGTTTTAAAGACTCCTTTTTTCCCGGGACTTTAAATCTTGGGGGGGATGCATTTGGGGTCATGCTGCGTTCCAGGACAGGGATATTCAATTCCATTCAAGTAAAATGAGGTTCAAAAACAACGCCTCGGGCCTTTTTAATTTGTGGGTCCTCGCTCATCCCCTATTATCACTTTAAAATTTCATTTAGAAAAAATCAGCAAATACCCCGAAGGGAAAAAACAATATTTAAAATTTCTTGACAGAACTCTTGTTAAAAAACAACTATTTTATATTTAAAAATGAGTACATCTGCGTTGAAGGACTCCTAGGTGCCCAAAATTTTTACCCCAACGAACTTTTCAGCAAGGGGGGGAACACAGCCACTTTAATGTTAATAATCCTTTTGGAGAGGGTATTTTTTGGAAAGCGCTATAGAAAATCTAAAATCTTTAAGTGGGGGATATGTGCCCATGCCAGAGTTTATGCTTTCTATTAATGACAATTGATATAATCTTTGATTCACTAATTCTATTCAAGAACAAAATTGCCATTCTGATGTTACATTTTGAGCCATACCAGGGAAAAACTTTTTTCACAGAAACCTTTTAAATGGCAACACAATTCACAAGCCGAGTTACCACCGGGAAAAACAATTTTTTCCGCCACTGAAGGGAATACATGCAAGCAGGAGACATACCACAAATGACAATTTTTCAGGAAAAAAGACAGATAAATTCAGGAAAATGAAAACAAATTTTTTGCTAGCCAAATAAAAGAAACCAAAAAAAGCTCTTTTTAAAAAGGGCTTTAAAAAAACGGGATAAACCTCACTAAAAATAAAAAAGAGGGAAAAAGGAAAAAAAAGCATTAGGAAAAGATTTTCCAAAATCTAATTTTTATTTATTTTGTAAAAAAGTCCAAAACACACACAGCTTTTTCCCGTTACCTGCCACACTTCCTTTAATGAGGTTTAAAGCATAAAAGGGAAGAAGCTTCCCCCAATCAAAATAGACTATGAATTGAGAACCTACAAACAGAAAATACAAAAAATTCTAAAGGGAAAAAAGAAAAGGATCAGGGTCTTATTTTAAAACAAAAAAAAAAAAAAAAATTGGCACAATTCCCTTTTAAACAGTGTGCTTAGGCGGTGTATTTGTTTGAATTCATGTCATGTGACCCACAGGATACATCATGAGGGGCCTTTCCCTCCATAAAAAAAAAGGGGCTTTTTTTGAATAGAGCGTGAGACTACAACAAACCAAGGTAAAGTTTTGGCTCACAGCATAGGGGCCTTTAAAATCCCTGCAGGAAACAAACCGTTTCATTTTTTTTTTCCCGTTTTTCAATGCACAAACCTCAAAAGAGGTTTTCTTTTTGTTTTTATTTCAAGTTTGCAATTACAATGATACAGAAGAAAAAGAATAGAGACAACACCGGGGTTAACACCGTAGCTGGGGGAAGGGAAAGGTGAGTCTAGCAAGTGCGCCAGGATTTGGGGGGGCCCTCGTCCCTGGAGTATCACATGGAGAGAGCCGAAACAAAGGATCCAAAGGAACTATAACAAAAACGGTCCAGAATTTTTTAATAATGATGATTTTTAAAATGTTTATTATTAATTTCAACTCTCCGCAATTTTACTTTTGGCAAAAACCCCTTTTTTTTAAAGTTTTAAGTACTCCCGCGCCAATAAACTTAGATTCCTACTAGTATTTTTACAGCTTTTCAGAGCCTTAAAGCCTTATCCATTTTATAGAAAAATCCCCAATCTTTAATTGAAAAACGATAGACCCCCTTTCAGGGGCGTATTGGGGGGGCAAGGGAGCAGTCGCACCGGGCCCGCCCTGAGGGGGGCCCCCCCCAAAGCCCTTCTGCCACATAAGGAAACCGATTGAAGGGTATGTTTTACCGGCGAAATTCGGTTGCGCATTTTGCCGCGCTTTGCCTTAAATTTCAAGAAGCCACCACAAACGGTAATCCCAACCTTTGAAACATGGATTAGCCCTTTCCCCCCGCACACAAAACATCGTAAAGACCCCGGGGAGATAAGTACTTCAATTATTTTCACCGATTAACGCCCCAATAACATACAATGGGCCATCGGGGGCCGCCATGGGCTACGCACTGATCACACGACTCCCCAAAACACCCGGCATTTGTGGCGGTACTGAACCCCGCATTACCCCCATGTAACATAGCCTAAGTGGCACATGGTAGCTGGGGGGCCCATTTCACTTGTTGCACTAGGGCCCAGGAGCTTCAAGTTACGCTTCTGCCCCCTTTATAACACCCAGGAGTAAATAGAGACTCCCTACCAATCCCTGTGAACAAACACAGACCGAGACTAGACCCCCTACAAAATATAGATCCCAGACCAGACATCCTAAATTAAAACATACTATAGAATAGATCCTCAAAATAAATATAGACTCCAGACAAGACCCCTTGTACCAATGCAGACTCCCTAAGACCTGATAAATAAATACAGACTTTTCCAGGTTCCCAGAAAACAGACCATAGAGGCCCTAAGCTAAAAGAGACCCCAGATTCAAGGCCCTCCCGATAAAGACCCTAGACCAGAGATCCCTTTTCAAACAGACCTCAGACCACCGTTGAAATACTTACCTTTCCCCATTTTTTTTGGCTTTATCTTTCCCCCCACAGACATTTTTCCCAAAATCAGATTGTCTTGGGGTGGAAAATGAAACAGGCCTAAATGATAATGACACTGCCTCTCTTCAAGGCATCTCAGGGACAATGTGGAAAGATTTGGCACTATTTTATAGGAAGACAATCAGGAAGGAAACTAATTTAAGAGTCTCTAAAAAGTTCTAGTAACAGAGTTTAAACAGAGCTGGGCATGGGGTAAAGTTCTGAAAACTAGACACCTAAGCCAAAATCCCGTAATATTGCAAAGTCGAGTATGTGGCAGGGAGTTATGTGGAGTAAGAGTCAGACAATTCAGGTCATAGACTCAGTATATAGGAAGGTTCAAGGGAAACAACAAGCATTTTTAGAAGACACAACACTGTAACTGGCACAGAGACCTGTAAAATATGGCTTCTTTTACTTTTGAATGGCCTATACAGCTACCTCGTATTCGTTCCATCATGGTGAACACATTACAGTTATACAAGGAAATGGGTTCATAGGAGCAATGTAATCACAGCTATTGTCACAGATTGTGCCTGACACACCCCCGGGTTTTGGCTCTAGTCGCCACCACGGGCCGTACGACGTTTAGCCTGGTTTTTTAAAAGATGCCTTTCGTATTTAAACCCTTTCCCGCTAGTGGAAATCTGTCTTCTACTGGGTTTTTGTTTCTAATTTATTTCCCGGCCAATGGGCCCCTGGCCAGGAACCTTCCAGCACCCTTTGGGTTAATCGGTTTTTTCTTTGGGGACTGACAGGTTTTGGGTCCCTATTTACCCCGCTCTTCTTCCTCCCCTTCCCTATTTATAGCACCTTCCTTTCCTTCTTTTCCCCGCAAAGGTTTAAAACCCCCCTGTAAATTTTGCCCCTTTTTTTTTTGCTTTCCCTTTTTGGATATTCTGCCCCCTTTTCCTTTTAAAAAACCGTTACTCTTCGCCTCACGTTTCTGTACCTCCTTTTTTCCCGTTTTGTTGCCCCACTTTGGGCTTTCCCAACTACGCTTACGGGGGGGGGGGGGGGGTTTGGGGGGGGGGGGGCTTGTTTTGGGGTTTTTTTGTCTGGGGGTTTGACTTTGCTCATGGGAGTCCCTTAGTCCCTTTTGGTTTTTGGCCCGGCCCATTAAGGAGAACCCGGGGTTTCCCCCAAAAGGCCCGGGACAGAGGCTGGGACCAGTGTCAGGGCCTCACTTGTGTGTGTCCCTGACAGCTATCATATGTTTTTGTATTCAGTAAGATCCTAAGCTCCTCCTAGTGTTGACTGCAGGCAGACCGAATGTTATCACTTATCTCCATCTGTTGTCTAATCAGAGGATATTGAGCTCTGTTTAAGAAGAACTGAGCTCCAACCTGTATTAGGGTGCATTAAGAAATTAATCTTTACAAAAAGATGAACCTAAATATTACACAGAGCCAAAAGGTGGACATAAACTTCAAAGTGGAGTTGTCCTTAAATAATGTCCTGTAGCCAGTACCAAAATTGCTGTGCATTCTGCTTCTGAGGGTCCAGCACTAAGGTAGAAAAAACTTTACTAAAGCCTACAGTAGATCTGCCTATGTCTCTCTGTCTCTCACTGCACCTCATCAACCCTCTCCATTCAGTAGACTTCTATGAGCAGCATGTAACCTGATTCCTCAGTCAGCTGATTATCCATCACAACTACCATATGACTTTGTATCAAGTACGCAAGTTACTGCTAGTGGTGACTGCAACCAGCCTGAATAGTATCACTTATTGCTATCTATTATCTACTGTATGCAGAGGATATTAAGCTATGTATAAGAAGTGAGCACAAGGGTCAGGCTCAGACTGGCCCACAGAGGAATAGGGGAAACCTTTGATGGGCCCTTGAACATGGTAGACCTGGAGCTGTTTTTTAACTGCATATACAGTACATCCTCAGATGAGGCAAAAAAGCCTAGAAAAAGAGACAATAAGCCAGAGGTAGAGCATTGGAAGCTTGTACAGTCATTTACAGTAGTTGTAGGGTGGGCTCCTTAAATGGACTCCACCAGTGGGCCCAGAAACAAGTCAACTGGTTGGCCCCTAGAATCAACTCCATGTGTGAGCCTTTGTTACCCCAGTCCGACACTGACCAGGATACATTGAGAAGTGATTCTGTACAGAAAGCAGTGCAAAACATAGAACTTTATTGGATTAAAATCATATCCAGACCGTTACAAACACTAAAAGGACAGAGCAGAAAACAACCTGCTCCTTCCTGACATGTTTCGGATCAAAAGATCCTTCCTCATAGCCTCATAGATTGCTTTTTATGTTAAAGATCTTGCAAAAACAAGTCACTTTGCAATATATGTCCATTAACAGTGTCCTACCTATCCCCTCTTGTATGGGCTGCATCAGATAGGTCGCTATGGCAACATACCTGTTTGATCTCTCCTGATAGGCTGCCAGTCCTGGTCGCTATAGCTACAGACCTGTTTGATCTCTCCTGATAGGCTGCCAGTCCTGGTCGCTATAGCTACAGACCTGGCTTCTACTGCAGCCTAGTAGAAGCCGGTAAACACGCCCCTGAATTCAAAGTGAAACCAAGAAAACAGGACTGAGGTGACATCAATGTAGTGAGACAACCCCTTTAAGAATGTCCTGTAGCCACTACAGAAATAGTCCTGCATGCCGTCTCTGCTTCTGAGAGTGAATCCATCATTGAGGCAGACAGTAAAAAACTTTACTAGAGTCTTCCGCACCTCTGTTGTTTCTCTATGTCTCTCACTGCACCTCCTCTCCTGTCTCCTCTCCATAGACTCCTATGGTCAGCTTGTAACCGGTCCCCCTCAGTGAGCTGTTATCCATCCTGTCTCGCAGAACAGCTATTAGCAGTCAATGATTAGAGCAGAGGGTAAGGGATGGGGGAGAGAAGAAGATGCTCAGAAGTGGCATTTTCTCTCATAAAGTCATCAATGTTCTTATCTTCCCTGCTATTGATTTATGCAAAGTTTGTTGAAAGCACAGAGCACATTCATCTTGTATCCAGGTCAATGGAAAGATGTTGTCATTTAACGGGGCCTCAGAGAGAGATTAGAGAAGCTTCTGCTTGACATTGGCTGCATTACTCAGATAATGGATATTGAAGATAATATCTCGGAATATTATCTAATATTGGACACTTTTTATGTACACCACAGTCCAGACTGGATGGCAGTGGCCATGTATAGCAGTGGGATTATTGACAGATGTTCCAATTACAGCAAAATAGATAGCATATAATGACTATGATAGTGTAGGGAAGATGTATCCTAGTAACCAGCCGGCCTCCAACGTAAAGGAGAACTCAGGAAATATCAGCGCCCATAGCTTCTTAACGTATCGGCAGCATATGTAATAGACTGGAGACTGTTACAGCAGGAAACGAGGGGGGAGTACATTTTTCTAAATAAAAAATATTCTGCCATTGTTATGTCCCCTACTACCATTATTTTGTGTCATTGTTGTATATCCAGTATCATTGTTTTCTACCTCATATGTCATGGTCATTATCCTGCCCCCCAAGTGTCAGTGTCATTATCCTGCCCCCAAGTGTCAATGTCATTATCCTGCCCCCCAAGTGTCAGAGTCATTATCCTGCCCCCAAAGTGGCAGTGGCATTATTTCCCGCCCCCCAAGTGTCATGTCATTTTTCCTGCCCCCAAGTGTCGATCTTATCCTGCCCCCAAGTGTCAGGTCATTATCCTGCCCCCAAGTGTCAGGTCATTATCCTGCCCCCAAGTTTAATTTTCATTATCCTGCCCCAAAGTGTCATTATCCTCCCCCAAGAGTCAGTGTCATTATCCTGCCCCCAAGTGTCAGTGTCTTTATCCTGCCCCAAGTGTCAGTGTCATTATCCTGCCCCCAAGTGTCAGTGTCATTATCCTGCCCCCAAGTGTCAGTGTCATTATCCTCCCCCCAAGTGTCAGTGTCATTATCCTGTCCCCAAGGGTCATTGTCATTATCCTTCCCCCCAAATGTCCAGTGTCATTAATCTGCCCCCCAAGTGTCAGTGTCATTATCCTCCCCACAAGTGTCAGGTCATTATCCTGCCCCCAAGTGTCAGGGTCATTATCCTGCCCCAAGTGTCAGTCATTATTCCCGCCCCCCCCAAGTGTCAGTTATTATCCTCCCCAAGTGTCAGGGTCATTTTCCTCCCCCAAATGTCAGTGTCATTATCCTGCCCCCAAGTGTCAGTGTCATTATCCTCCCCCCATTGTCAGTGTCATTATCCTGCCCCCAAGTGTCAGTGTCATTATCCTGCCCCCCAAGTGTCAGTGTCATTATCCTGCCCCCAAGTGTCAGTGTCATTATCCTGCCCCCAAGTGTCAGTGTCATTATCCTCCCCCCAAGTGTCAGTGTCATTATCCTGTTCCCCCAAGTGTCAGTGTCATTATCCTGCCCCCCAAGTGTCAGTGTCATTATCCTGCCCCCAAGTGTCAGTGTCATTATCCTGTCCCCCAAGTGTCAGTGTCATTATCCTGCCCCACAAGTGTCAGCGTCATTATCCTGCCCACCAAGTGTCAGTGTCATTATCCTGTCCCCAAGTGTCAGTGTCATTATCCTGTCCCCAAGTGTCAGTGTCATTATCATGCCCCCAAGTGTCAGTGAGGTGATGGATGGTAATGAGCAGGGTAATTATATCATTTTGTCTGGGGTCTGAATATTTTTGTTGTCTGATCTGGAGTCTGAATTCAGTTAGGAGTCTGGTCTGGGGTCTGATATTAATATACAGAATATGGTCTGGTCTGGGGTCTGATATTAGATTAGTGGTCTAGTTTGGAGTTTACAATTAATCTAGGTGGTTTTATTTATTCAAGCCATTATATATAGACCACATCTCTTAAAAATAATCCACACTCCCACAGGGCTATGGCTATAGCAGTGCAAAGGTAGTAGTCACCTGTAATATAAATGGCACACGGAATGTGGGGGACCTGTTACAGATTTTGTACTAGGTCAAGGTACTCTATTGAACGCCCACCTGTTATGAATAACTGGATTAGTTCTGCTATTTTGTCTTCTTCATTTTATTAGTTTACATGGGGTAGTTTGATATCAGGGCAGATCAGCTGATCATGCTGCGCAGCCAGGGCTCGTTAGAGGGGGAGTGTCTACTTGCTAGCTTCTCTATAAAGTTCCCTCTATAAAGCCTGTTGCGGACAATGGTGTAAGCTTTATGGGATCATGTCTGGCGATTATGTGATATACTCGGTACCTAGTTATCCAGTATCTTGATTATTCTATACCTAGTCCAGTTTTCTCTAGTTAGTCCGAGTCAGTGTGTGCTTAATCCCTGGGGTTCTTGCCTGTTCAATCTTGCTGGTTCATTCATCTCATCACACTTCGCAGTCCCTGCCTCTACTCACCTCTCCAATAATGTTTGTAGCCCAATTTAGTGGGTAGGTGAAACTTTAAACAATTCCTTTGCTAAATTAGCAATCACCTATTCTTTTCCAGCTAAACTAAATAAATACCTAAGCAATTACTCTAAAATTGTATTATTTCTGTACTAATATAATCAAACGCCTTTAAAATAGCTAGACCAAGCCTACATTTCTGACTTGCTATCTAGTACTGCTGGCATCTGTGGTACGTCAGCAATAACATCTAAGCTCTGACTAGCAACTCCATTCCCCACTGCTGCTGGCGTCTGGCGTGCACGTACTCTCTTCCTAGGCTGCGCAAACACCGACTCTCAAGGATTTAAAGGGCGGGGGCTTCATTAGTCTTTCAGTGGCTGGCCACCTCCTGATTTATAAGGAACTTCCTTTCTGCAACCTGTGCCAGATTGTTGGTGCTCCCTAGTGATCCTGACCCATGGTTCTTTGCCTGGTGACCCATTGCTACGGACATCTGACTACACTTGCCTGCCGCCTGCCCTGGCCTCCTTGCCTGTGACCCAACTACGCCTCTGCTTGCCTCCTTGGTACCTCATTTGGACACTTTGGCTGTCATCATTAGTGGCCACGTCAAGGGTAGTGAACTGGGAGTTCCCCTCAGTCAAGTCCACCAAGCCTTGTGGTGGGCTCTAGTGAATACCATTGGCCTCCTTAGACTCCGCTCCCTGGCGTGGTCAGTGTCATCACTCGTGGTGACCCAGTAGATCCAAACCAGAATCCGTGACACTTTTCAAAGCTACCTTATACCTTTTTTGTGGAAATCTTAGGTCTTGTCGTAATCCCAGTCTATTGTATTTGTTTCTTCATGTGTTAAGTCATGGTTAATGTCCAGAGTCCTTTGTGTTAGGGTCAGTTGCAAAATATGTTTACCTTTAGGCTGGGTTCACACGGCTTATTTGCGGGGCGTAATTACAGCCCGCAATTATGCCGTCTGGACGGGGGCGGGGCGGGAGCGGAAGCGGGGGGTGGCACCTCGCCGGCCCAGAGACTTTCATTACCAGCGGCGCATATACGCCTCTAGTAATTCACATGTTACTTATGTCCCCCCGCGGCGGATTCGCTGAGCAGGGAGAGGAGACGTAATCCATAGTTCTCTATGAGAACTGTGAATTACTGTAATGACTGGGACCTATTCCAGCTGCTAGTTGGCGCACTACGGCGCGTAATTACGGACTGAAATACGTCCCATTTTAAGCCGTGTGAACATAGCCTTAAGGTTACTTTTTCAGGAAACACGACAATTTTTTTTGGGCCATATTCACAGCTCAATGGCTGGACTAGACTGAATCCAGCAGCAGGCTGGACTTAAAGGGGTTTTGCCAGGATGTGCCTTATCTGCTAAGAATCAAATGTTAACAAGCTGAGCTAAGAGAGAGAGAGACACAGCCAGAGCACAGAGCCGTGCATAAGGGATCGTGTGAAATGTTCACTCAAATAATCAAACTACAACTTGTGGATTCTGTATACAAAAGACGACACCTTTTCTCCACAGCAGCTTGAAAGCTTCTTCATGTTCTCTGTCATCAGATAGAGCAGGGATCTACTCAGATAATCACACTACAACTAGTGGATTCTGTATACAAAAGACAACATATTTCTACCCGGTGCCTTGAAAGCTTCTTCAGCTCCCTCTCATCAGATAAGAAGTGTTCTCTGCGCAAGCCCCGCCAGCAGCTCTTGTCAGGTCGTATCTAATAAAAGCTTTTAAGTAACTAAGGGCAGGTAAGGCAGCCTGTAGCTCTCTCAGGCTGCAATTTTTGTAATCACATATATTTAGAAAAGTGATTAAATACCCATTTTGGAGGATCCCACGTCAACATTACATCGGGGCAAAACCCCTTTAATATCGATTCAGCATTAGGGCACCCAGCCTTGTCCAGCGTTCCTGGGCGACTGCTCATATTGTGACTGAGCTTCATAGGCAGTAACCCATGCAGAGGTCACACCAGTTTCTATGGCCTGGATTGATCAATATCAGTTAGTTTTTTTTGTGCCTTGCACTTTTTTGAGTACAGAAATCTATGTAAAACTGTCTAAATTTACTTACCGATGGATATAAAGGGGTTGTCTGCTTCAGAAGATCAGTTTTCAGCTATTATGTTGTTGTCTTCTTAGGTAGGCCCTTATTTAGGACCTTCATCTATTTGCCAGAGTAGATTGTGTGTCACGGTTCCCACCGCCATCCCTGTCTTGGACCGTTGCCGTGTCCATGTCTGCCATGTCACTGCTGGGGCTCCCTGTGCAGGGGTCCCGGCAGCCAGTGTGCTGCTGTATATTTGCCTGTCCTGTTGCTCCTGCTTCCTGGGGTCCTGTATGTGCTCTGCGCCTCCTAGGGCACGCGCGCGGCAGCTTCCTGCCCTTTATTGGGATTATGCCTCTTTTGCCTTTCTCTTGACCTGTGACCCCTGGCTATAAGAGGAACTTCCTGTCTTTGCTCCAGTGTCAGTACATTGTTGTGCTTCATGCTAAGTCTATCTAAGCTCCTGCCAGCTTCTCAGGTCTCCTATTCTGGACTTAACCCCTGAGATGCTGGTTCAGTTCCTGCAGTCCATCAGAGCTCCTGACCACCTGTCTGTCCTCGTCCAGTACCTGCTGTGCTTCTGCTGTCCTTGGAACCGTCCGTTACCTGCTGTATCCTGCGGTTATACTTGTCCAGTACCTGCTGTTCCCTGCCGTTGCACCTGTTGCATACGTTTATTCCTGCTGTATCCTGCTGCATACGTTTTCCTGCTGTACCTGTCTACCACCGCTTCTGTGCCTGGAGTTCCCATTCTGCACCTCAGTTGTCACCACAGGTAGCCACGTCAGGGTTAGCGACCTGGGGGTTCCCCGCAGCAAAGTCTGTCCTGCTTTGCGGCTGGCTTTGGTGAAGACCGGGGGCCCCTTAGACTCTGCTCCTTGGCGTGGCTCCCCATCTACCATCTCGCCTGCGGTGATCACAGTGGACCCACACCCGGTTGCCTGCGATCGGCATCTCAGCGCATGCTGTTACCTTCAGATCGTGACATTGTGGCTACCAAGAGCAGTGCTTGTTCTGGATTATTCCTCACATCCATATGGAATGACTATTGATTGAAATTACAATGGTGTAATTATTATTATTATTATTATTATTATGATTATGTATTTTAAAGTGCCATTAGTTCCAGGGCGCTGTACAATCGAGGGGGGTTATATACATAACATAAGACCAAACAAGGACAATGGTTACAATATGTGACTAACTAGTACAGAGGACCCTGCCCACGAGGGCTACAAGGAAAGGAAAGAGACAGGAGGCAGACATGCTTGTGAGATGGTGTAATGGTACTTGGGTTATTGTAGGTTATAGGCTCCTGAATAGATGGTTCAGGTTGCTTTTGAAGCTAATGAAGGTGGATGAAAGTCTGATGTGTTGGGCAGTGAGGTCTTCAGAATCGGGGAAGCACGGGAGAAGTCTTGGAGACGGTTGTGTGAAGAGCTGATAAGAGGAGAACAGAGGAGAAGGTCCTGTGAGGAGCGGAGATTGCGAGAGGGGAGGTATCCGGAGATTAGAGCAGAGATATATGGAGGGGAGAGGGTATGGAGAGCCTTGTAGGTCATGGTTAGTAGATTGAAATGAATTCCCTGGGCAATGGGAAGCCAGTGAAGGGATTGGCAGAGGGGAGAAGCAGAGGAGCAGCGAGGAGAGAGGTGGATGAGACGGGCAGCAGAGTTAAGGATGGTTTGGAGGGAAGCAAGAGTGTTAGACGGGAGGCCACAGAGATGGACGTTGCAGTAGTCTAGGCGAGAGATGACAAGGGCATGGACCAGCATTTTTGTAGTGTCAAAGTTAAAGGAGTTGTCTCCCCACAGGGTTTCAAAGAATGCATGAAAGAAATTCTCTGTCACTTCCTGGTTCAGACTAATTTGCATAAGCTCCATGCTTGTACAGCTCCGTTGTGCTTTCAGATGCTAATTAGATTACATTAGCTTCTCAAACTACTCCACAGGACTTCTTATCTGATCCCCAAAACAAAAGCCCTAATTACAGAGCTGTTTACTTGAGATAAATCAAGCTTTTTACTGTCTGGCAGCACAGGACACTGACTGACACTGTGGACCTGTGTGATGACTCACTCTCTGTTATCTCATTGAACAAACAGCCCGGGGAGATTTGTTTACAGGTCAGTTACTGAGGGAACTGAAATAGCCATGGAGGTAATAAATTCACTTGTATCTCTTTAGGGAAAACAGAGGAACAATGCAATATATTTGGAAAATGTCTTTATTTTGTGTTCCCTACAATTTGAAAGCTATTCTTTGTAGCGAGACAACCCCTTTAAGGAAAGAACAGATTTGAGAGATATTTTTCATATCCAATTTGACCTGTGGTGGCGCTGGAGGTAAATTTAACTGTTTCTAATATGTTCCTCTGTAAATCCCAGCATATGATTTTAGCAGTGGGGCTATTGGAGGAGCAGACATACAAACTGAGCTACCATTTTAAGTGAAGCTCTGCCTTTCGAGCTGATAACTCTTTTACTTGGAAGAAGAGGCAACAAAAAATTAGGCTAAGGAAATACTAGCTTAAATAATCATTATACTGGCTGCAAAAATGTATTTAAAGGAAACCTGTCAGGTGGTTTCTGCTGCAGTATCTGAGAACGGGATGTGTGAGAAGAGAAAACCTTAAAAGTGAAACCGAGAGTAATGCTGACCCTGCCCACATACAGTGATTTACAGTTTGCTCTGTAAACACAATAATACAAGGAAAGTTGTCAATCAATGTTTGTGGACTGGGTCACCAGAACTTCTACTGTCTCTTAAAGAGGTTTTCTCACCACGTTGATTAACTTTCAACATCTAGAGAAAGGTAAATGAAGACTATTATCAAATACATTGCTGTTTTGATTTTGCTTCGGTCAGGAGATAGAGAAGAGTCACCTACGGTAGAGTTTAATCTCTAGCAGTGGACTATGTTCAATATAACTCTATACAGTCATATGAAAAAGTTTGGGCACCCCTATTAATCTTAATCATTTTTAGCTCTAAAAATTTGGGTATTTGCAACAGCCATTTCAATTTGATATATCTAATAACTGATGGACACAGTAATATTTCCGGATTGAAATGAGGTTTTAAATTTGTACTAACACAAAATGTGCAATATTAGTTATTAGATATATCAAATTTAAATGGCTGTTGCAAACCCCCAAAATATTTAAAAACTAAAAATGATTTAAAATTAATGGAGGGTGCCCAAACTTTTTCATATGACTGTAATAAACAGAGCTCAGTTTTCTCTCCCTCTATCATATAAACCCTTTATATATCACAGAGCTCAGTTTTCTCTCCTTTTATCATATTAACCCTATATATCACAGAGCTCAGCTTCTCTCCCCTCTATCATATATCCCTATATATCACAGAGTCAGCTCCCCCTCTCTATCTTTAATAACCCTATATATCACAGAGCTCAGTTCTATCCTCTATCATATAACCTATATATCACAGAGCTCCGCTTCTTTCCTCTAACATATAACCCCTATATATCACAGAGCTCAGCTTCTCTCCTCTATCATATAACCCTAATATCACAGAGCTCAGCTCCTCTCCTCTATCATATAACCTTATATATCACAGAGCTTGCTCCTCTCTCTATGATATAACCTATATATCACAGAGCTCAGCTTCTCTCTTCTATCATATAACCCTTATATCACAGAGCTCGCTTCTCTCCTCTTCATATAACCATATATATCACAGAGCTCAGCTTCTCTCCTCTATCATATAATCTATAATCACAGGCTCAGCTTCTCTCCTCTATCATATAACCCTATATATCACAGAGCTCAGCTTCCCCTCCTCTATCATATAACCCTATATATCACAGAGCTTAGCTTCTCTCCTCTATTATGTAACCCTATATATGACAGAGCTCAGCTCCTCTCCTCTATCATATAACCCTATATATCACAGAGCTCAGCTTCTCTCCTCTTCATATAACCCAATAAATTACAGAACACAGCATCCACCCCCGATCAAATAACCCAACAGATCACAGAGCACCGCTCCTCTCCTCGATCATATAACCCTATATATCACAGAGCTCAGCTTCTCTTCTCTATCATATAATCCTATATAGCACAGAGCTCAGCTTTTCTCCTCTCCTCTATCATATAACCCTATATATTACAGATCTCAGCTTCCACCCCCTATCATAATACCCCTTATATATCACAGGGGCTCCGCCTCCTCTCCTCTATATATAACCCTGTATTATCACAGAGCTAGCTTCTCTCCTCTATCACATAACCTTTATATATCTAGAGCTAAGCTTCTCTATTCTGTCATATAACCATATATATAACCAGAGCTCAGCTTCTCTCCTCTATCATATAACCCTATATATCACAGAGCTCAGCTTCTCTCCTCTATCATATAATCCTATATATCACAGAGCTCAGCTTCTCTCCTCTTTTCATATAACCCAATATATATCACAGAGCTCAGCTTCTCTCCTCTATCATATAATCCTATATATCACAGAGTCAGCTTCTCTCCCTCTATCATATAACCCTATATATAAACAGAGCTCAGCTTCTCTCCCTATCATATAACCCCTATATATGACAGAGCCAGCTTTTTCTCTCTATCATATAACCCTACTATATCACAGAGCTCAGCTTCTCTCCTTTTATCATATAACGCTATATATAACAGAGCTCAGCTTCTTTTACCCATATAACCCTATATATCACAGAGCTCAGCCTCTCTCCTCTATCTTTATAACCCTATATATCACAGAGCTTAGCTTCTCTCCTCTATCATGTTAACCCTATATATCCAGAGCTCAGCTTCTCTCCTCTATCATATAAACCCTATATATCACAGAGCTCAGCTTCTCTCCTTATCATATAACCCTAAAATTCCACAGAGCTCAGCTCCTCTCCTCTTCATATAACCCTATATATTACAGATCTCAGCTTCCACCCCCTATCATATAACCCTACATATCACAGAGCTCAGCTCCTCTCCTCTTCATATAACCCTATATATTACAGATCTCAGCTTCCACCCCCTATCATATAACCCTATATATCACAGAGCACAGCTTCTCTTCTTTATCATATAATCCTTTATAGCACAGAGCTCAGCTTTTCTCCTCCTCCTCTATCATATAACCCTATATATCACAGAGCTCAGCTCCTCTCTTTATAAGAAAACCCCTATATATCACTGAGCTCAGCTTCTTTTTCTCTAGCATATAATCCTATATTAGCACAGAGCTCAGCTTCTCTCTCTCCTCTATCATAATTCCAAATATATCACAGAGCTCAGTGCTTTCCTCTATCATATAACCCAATATATCCACAAAGCTCAGCTTCTCTCCTCATCATATATCCCTATATATCACAGAGCTCAGCTTCCTCCTCTATCATTAAACCTTATTTTTCACAGAGCTCAGCCCCTTCTCCTCTATATATAACCCTATATATCACAGAGCTCAGCTTTTCCCCCACTATCATATACCCCTTTATATCACAGAGCTCAGCTTCTCTCCTCTATCATATAACCCTATATATCACAGAGCCTCAGCTTCTCTCCTCTATCCTATAACCCTATATATCACCGTGCTCAGATTCTCTCCTCTATCATATAACCCTATATATCACAGAGCTCAGCTTCTCTCCTCTATCATATTACCCTATATATCACAGAGCTCAGCTTCTCTCCTTTATCATATAACATTATATATCACAGAGCTCAGCTCCTCTCCTCTATCACACAGAGCTCAGCTTCTCTCCCTCTATCATATAACCCTATAAACATACATGCCAACTCTCCCGTTTTTCGCGGGGGGGTCCCGCTATTTGGGGTCCCCCCCCGCCCGCCCGGGGGAGTTGGCCTTTAAATGGCCGCGGCGCCGGAGTAGCGCTGGTGCGCTACTCTGGCGCCGCCCGGTCCGTTCTCATGGGGGCGGGTGAAGGGGCGCTGCGCCCCTTCCCCCTCCCGGAACCCTTTCGCTGAGCAGGGAGGAGGCAGGAGGGACGCTCCCTCCTGCCTCCCCCCCTTTTATGTCCGGCGCCGTCTGTTGCGCCGTACACACATGTCAGCGCCACAGGGGAAGTGACGCCGCGGCTGCTCTCACTTCCCCTGTGACACTGCTGGAGGAGATCGTCCGCGGGAGGCGGTCCGCTCTGCAGGAGCCTTGGGTCAGGTAAGTGGATTTTTTATTATTTTTTTTTTATTTAGTTTTAGGGGGGCACTGTCTGGCTACAATGGGGGGTCTACCTGGTACAATGGGGGGTCTACCTGGGTACAATGGGGGCACTACCTTTGGCAACAAGTGGGGGGGCACTACCTGGCTAACAATGGGGGGCACTACCCGGCAACAGAGAGGGCAACTACCTGGCAAACAATGGGGGCACTTTCCTGGCTACAATGGGGGGCATACCTGGCTACAATGGGGGGCAAATACCCTGGGCTCCCAATGGGGGCAACCTGGCTACTAAAGGGGGGTACTACCTGGCTACTAAAGGGGGTACTACCTGGCTACAATGGGGGCACTACCTGGCTACAAAATGGGGGTCTACCTGGCAACAATGGAAGCACTACCTGGCTAACAATGGGGGAACCTAAACCCGGCTAATGATGGGGGCATACCCGGCTAACGAATGTGGGGCACTACTGGCTAACAATGGGGGCATACCTGGCTAAAAAATGGGGGCACTACCTGACTAACAATGGGGGCACTACCTGGTATAATGGGGCAAATACCTGGCTAACGATGGGGGCACTACCTGGTAACGATGGGGGCACTACCTTGCTACAGATGGTGGCACTACCTGGCAAACAATGGGGGCATCTACCTGGGAACCCGAGGGGGCACTACCTGGAAAGCAATGGGGGCATCTACCTGGCCAACAGAGGGGGCACTAACCTAGCAAACAATATGGGGGAATCTACCTGGCGAAAAGATGGGGGCACTACCCGGCAAACATTGGGGGCACTACCTGGCAAACAATGGGGGCCCTTTTACCTGGGCAAAAAAATGGGGGCATCTACCCGGCTAACAAAGGGGGGCATCTACCTGGCTACAAATTTGGCTCTAAACCCGGCTACAGAGAGGGCATCTATTTGGGCTACAAGGAGGCATCTACCTGCCTGTAAGGGGCACACCTGGTTATGGGGGGCTTTCTACCTGGCTATAAGGGCATCTACCTGGCTTTCTTCCAAAGCCATTGTGGAGTAGGTGTGGCTTTTTGAAGGGGCGTGGCAAGTCGTCAAGATGGGCGTGGCCATGCAAATTTTTGTCTCCTGCTTTTCATTTTCAAAAGTTGGCAACTATGCCTATAAATGAGGAAGATGCTGTAGAAATAAAAGGGGACAAAACACTCGAAAGCAAACCTGGTGCGGCACAATTTAAATATTGAGAAAAAAGTGAGTTTATTTGCTCACCTGGTGGAGTTGTACTTGGCGGTACAGCTCGTTTTTGTAGCATAAGAATAATCCCTCTGAAGCACCGCCGCCTTAAATCCAATCACGGTTAGCAAACTGCATCACGGCTCCACCGGACAGTATAAGTATATGAGGAAAGGGTTAAAATATTATTGTTTTAAGAAAATATGTGATTTTAAATAGTGCTAATGCTTCTATACTGAGGGTATAGTTAATTACTATTATATTAAACTGGTTTTGATCTTTTGAATACAAAAAAGTGGTTGTCACTGGTATGAGAGATAAATATTAGGAAAACCACTACAAACAGTAAAAGCTTGTTCTAAAGCATATAAAACAAAGGGCAATGCTACGTGTTTCACTAGCACTCGTGGCTGACTTCATCAGGCAATCAGGCAATCGAGTGCTAGTGAAACACGTAGCATTGCCCTTTGTTTTATATGCTTTAGAACAAGCTTTTACTGTTTGTAGTGGTTTTCCTAATATTTATCTCTCAAAACCAGTGGGCAACCACTTTTTTGTATTCAAAAGATCAAAACCAGTTTAATATAATAGTAATTAACTATACCCTCCGTATAGAAGCATTAGCACCATTTAAAATCACACTTTTAACCCTTTCCTCATATACTTATATAACCCTATATATCACAGAGCTCAGCTTCTCTCTTCTGTCATATAACCCTATATATCACAGAGCTCAGCTTCTCTCCTCTATCATATAACCCTATATATCACAGAGCTCAGCTCCTCGCCTCTATCATATAACCCTATATATCACAGCACCCAGCTTCTCTCCCTCTATCATATAACCCTATATATCACAGAGCTCAGCTTTTTTCTTTCATATAACCCTATATATATTACAGAGCTCAGCTTCTCCTTCCCTCTTATCATATAACCCTATATATCACAGAGCTCAGCTTCTCTCCTCTATCATCTATAACTATATATATTACAGAGCTCAGCTTCTATCATATAACCCTAATATATCACAGAGCTCAGCTTCTCTCCTTATCATATAACCCTTAAAATACACAGAGCTCAGTTCTCTCCTCTATCATAAAAAACCCTATATATCACAGAGCTCAGCTTCTTCTCCTCTATCATATAACCCTAATATATCACAGAGCTCAGCTCCTCTCCTCTATCAATATAACCCTATACATCACAGAGCTCCAGCTTCTCTACCTCTATCAAAATAACCCTATATATCACAGAGCTCAGCTTCTCTCCTCTATCATATAACCCTATATATCACAGAGCTCAGCTTCTCTCCTCTATCATATAACCCTATATATCACAGAGCTCAGCTTCTCTCCTCTATCATATTAAAAACCCCATATATCACAGAGCTCAGCTTCTCCCCCTCTATCATATTTAAACCCCATATATCACAGAGCTCAGCTCCTCTCCTCTATCATATAACCCTATACATCACAGAGCTCAGCTTTTTCTACCTCTATCATAAACCCTATTTTATCACAGAGCTCAGCTTCTCTCCTCTATCATATAACTCTTTATATCACAGAGCTCAGCTTCTCTTCTCTATTATAGAACCCTATATATCACAGAGCTCATCTTCTCTCCCTCTATCATATAACCCTATATATCACAGAGCTCAGCTTCTCTCTATCATATCTATATACAGGTATTTTATATAGTCCTCCATATAGGCCCCCCTTAGTAGGTAAGTATATAGCAAGTATGGCATGTAGATAGAATTATTTCGGTCAATCTACACGCCCCTTAAAAGCACGCATCGCAGAACACATTTTGGACAGCAAAAAATCTTCTCACATGAATCTCTCTGTTGTGCATGATGGTAAATTAGCCCCATTCTAAAGCTATGGCATTGATCATTTTGAGCAGCAGATTAGAGGTGGAAATAGGAAACAATTTCTCATGCACAGAGAGGAATATTGGATCTGGAAACTTGGCACCAGGCATCCAGAAGGCATGAAATTTAAAAAGGATTTACTTTATATTTATTAAGATATATCATCATGTTGTTCTGTTTTTTGTTGTTTTATTTAAAAAATAATAGAGTTGTTTTTTGGTTTTTTTTTTTTTTTGGTTTTTTTGTGGGGGGGGGGGGTTGGTGTGTGATGTTCTGTTGTTTTACCGACAATGAGAAGCATGCTTAACGTGTTTGTGAGTATGCATATCTATTGTTTAGGATGTGCTATACATGCTCAGATAATATATATATTTATTGTAGGGATCGGCCCACTGGTAGCACGGGAAAACACAGTCTGTGACCTCCATTTACTCCTGATACACATGTTTATTGCTCCAAACAAAATAAACAAGGAAAACAACGTAGTATGACTTCAGCCCAAAAAAACATAACAATAACACCTTCTGTGTTGTAAAACTCACAGTCCTTTAGGGATTCTTTACAGATAGCCTGCTGTAGACATCCTCTCCAGCTCACACTCTGTCAGATCTCCTTCTGACCAGTCACACTCCCTGCTCACCTGACCTGCCAGGCTTACATAGAACGCCACCAAACCCAGGCCTGGGCCTGGACATGGGAGTAACCATCCCACCCAGCTCTTTTGGCTACTGCAGTAAAAGGCCGCCCTGATTAACTGCAAAGCAGATATACTAAACGTATAACATATAACGTGTAAGTAGCCTAATGCTGCTGACACCAGTACTACATGACTTTTTACCACACCGAGACCAGGCATCCGTCCACCACGGCCCCTTGCTCTTTCCTGCAATACATATACATATATATCATGTTAAGAGTGTTGCACATGTTTGACAATTCACACATACATTATGTTTAGAATGCTAAACGTGTCTAAGAATGTATACACACATATCATATTGGTTTATCTTAATATTTTGTGTGAATTTTTACATACATGTATTATATAGCTAGCATAGACCTATTCAAAAATGTATAAGCATCTGTATACATTCAATCTGTGTATATTTATTGGTGGTGTTTCCCTTAATACCTCCACCCACCAGGCTTAGGACGTATATGCTGATATGCTGTCATCCCATTGGTGCAGTGAATTCCTTTTAACTGTTGCACAAATTCACTTTTACTGAGCTACAATTAAGAGCACTGCTAAACACGTCAGACTTTGATTACTCACCTAATGTAAAGAGTCAATAAAGTCTCCATCATCTTACTTCGATTGGTGCTGGCTCTCCATCGTTTTGGAATCGCAACAGTTGGTTTAACCAGTGGCCTCCTGGGACCAAGCCCCTCCACATTCATTTGTTCATGTAAGATGAGCTGGCTTGCACCCCTCCCCAAAAAAAATAAATAGCAAGGTAGGTATAAAGGCCAGCACACTAAGTAGGTAGAAATATAGGTCCCCAGCAGGTAAGTAGGTACACAGTGCTCCCCAGTAGGTAGGTAAATATTTTGCTTTGGTAGGTAGGTCATCCCAGTGTGTAGGTAGGTATTTAGGTCCCATAGCAGGTATAGACCTTCCTAAGTTGTAAGTTATATAGGTCCCCCTGTAGGTTGATTGGTATATTGGTCCCCCAGTAAATTAGTAGTTATATAGGGTCCCCCAGTAGGATGGTAGTTATAAAGGGCCTCCCAGTATGAAGGTAGGTATATAGGGTATCTCTATATGTAGGTAGGTAACTAGGTTCCCCTAGTAAGTTGGTAGTTATATAGGCCCCCCAGTAGGCTGGGAGTTATATAGGGGCCCCCAGTAGGTTAGTAGCTATATAGGGCCCCCAGTGTGTTGGTAGAAATATATGACCCCCCCAGGAGGTTGGTAGTTATTTACGGTCCCCCAGTAGGTTGGTAGTTATGTGGAGCCCCCCAGTATGTACACTATGTGGGTATATACGTCCCCAAGCATGTTATAGTTATATAGGGCCCCCGGTATGTAGGTAAGTGTATATGCCCCCCTAGTAGGTTATAAGGCCTCCCTAGTATGTAGTTAGATATATATGTCCCCCAGAAGGTTATAGGTACATAGGGTCCCCAGTATGTAGGTATATATATTTTCCCCAGGAGGTTATAGTTATGTAGGTATATCTCCACCAGTAGGTTATAGGTATATATGTTCCCCCAGTATGTAGGTATATATCCACCAGTAGGTTATAGGTATATAGGTTTCCCCAGTATATAGGTATTTATTCACTAGTAGATTATAGGTATATAGGTTTCCAAAGTATGTAGGTATTTATTCACCAGTAGGTTAAAGGTATATAGGTTTCCCCAGTATGTAGGTATTTATTCACCAGTAGGTTATACCGTGTTTCCCCGATAGAAAGACACCCCCGATAGTAAGACGTAGCGGTGTCTTAGGGAGGTCGCCTAATGTAAGACGTACCCCGAAAGTAAGGACGTAGCGCGGCCTGATGACGTCACTGCTTGCCGGGATGAGCGCCGCGGGAGGCGGAGCAGCTGATGGTAGGCGCGCCGGTCGCGGGAGACTTGGCAATGTCAGGGGAGCCAGTTAAGTGTTTTTTCTGCCTACAGCTGGCACTATACCTGCCTACAGCTGGCCCTTACTGCCTACAGCTGGCCCTATACCTGCCAACAGCTGGCCTTATAACGCCTACAGCTGGCCCTATACCTGCCCTATACCTGCCTACAGACCGACCACTTATACCTGTCTACAGCCGGCCCTATTACCTGCCAACAGCTTGGCCCTATATACTGCCTCAGCTGGCCCTATACCTGCCTACAGCTGGCCCTATACCTGCCCTATCTAAGACAGACCCCGAAAGTAAGACATAGTGGGACTTTTGGGGGTAAAAAGAATGTAAGACGCTGTCTTACTATCGGGGAAACACGGTAGGTACATTGGTTTTCCCCAGTATGTAGGTATTTATTCACCAGTAGGTTATAGGTATATAGGTTTCCCCCAGTATGTCAGTATATTTCCACCAGTTATAGGAACATATGTTTCCCATAGTATGTAGACAGGGAGGGAGAGACACAGAACAGCACACACTAGCACAATAAAAGTTTACTTTGACAGATCAAGTAGTAGTTCTATATTCAACTTACCTTTGGGAGTTTTAAACAATCTTGAAGTAGACGATGTCCGTTTAGGGGCCAGCTGCAGTGAGTCGCCGTGAGTACTTTCTCCCAGCCGGGAGAGAGCAGAAGAGCATTCTAATAGATCGAGGCTTGTTCAACCATAGCCTCTAAAATTTATACGGGACCGGAACAGCGCTGGGCTGCACACATAAGAGTTACAAATAAAAATCCATTTATTTGTGCATAGAGGAAAACGCGTTTCGTGCTGTAATGCACTTCCACCAAGTGGAACTAGATGAAGTTAGTGTAGGTGCAAGCCTAAAATTAATCACACCAAATAAGGAGAAGGTAGGCTGCACTCCATGAACTCGATTAATTTTGTGAGTTGATTTATGCAAAAATAATTATCAAAACATGATTAAAAAGATTATTATCCAGCTTCACAGCTCATAGTATATTTCGAATTAACATTACGTAATTACAGATTCCATTTGCGATAATTACAGATTCCATTTGTGTACGTTTCAGTCCAATTTAGGACCTTTTTCAATGGAATCTCTAGAAAATCAGTAAATACAAATATTAATGTTATTTACATAAACAATAACATGTATAAATTGATTAGTGACACAAAATCAAATACATAATCATTACTCACTGTTGTACAGATGCACTTCTTATTCAGTCTTTCATAGAACTATTATGAGACCTAATTAGAGAATAATAATGGCAATAATAAATAATCTGAATACATTGTCACAGAGCACAGCTCGCTCATATAAACCAACAACTCACCGAATACCACCACGTTCTTACTACATACACATATCTCTAAATCACAGTTGAGATTATAATAATCTCTGACCACGCCAAACGAGTTTTTATATGCCACTAATAACCATATAAAAGCATATAATCTCACATATACAGTGGGGAAAAAAGTATTTAGTCAGCCACCAATTGTGCAAGTTCTCCCACTTAAAAAGATGAGAGTCCTGTAATTGACATCATTGGTCGACCTAAACTATGAGAGACAACATGAGAAAACAAATCCCGAAAATCACATTGTCTGATTTGGAAAGAATTTATTTGCAAATTATGGTGGAAAATAAGTATTTGGTCCCCTACAAACAAACAAGTTTTCTGGCTCACAGACCTGTAACTTCTCCTTTAAGAGGCTCCTCTGTCCTCCACTCATTACCTGTAGTAATGGCACCTGTCTGAACTTGTTATCAGTATAAAGGACACCTGTCCACAACCTCAAACAGTCACACTCCAAACTCCACTATGGTGAAGACAAAGGCTGTCGAAGGCACCAAAAAAAAAATTGTAGCCCCTGCACCAGGTGGGAAGACGGAATCTGCAATAGGCAAGCAGCTTGGTGTAAAAAAAACAAGGGGGTGGGAGCAATAATTAGATAAAGGAAAGCATAAAGCCTGATAATAAATTCCCTCGATTGGGGTTTTCCACACAGATCTCACCCCGTGTTTTTTTTCCCCCCACTGTACCTTCTCCCAATGACTATCCTTCGTTAGTTAAATCATAGAGTTTCATTACATTGTCCTAAGTACTGCAAAGGACATGACCCTTGCAGCGCTGATGCGCTCTAAGCCCAACCCCAACACCACCCCAGGTCTTTACCCTTCTTGCTGTGACCCCTTGAAATGAAACACTTCCACACAGGTTGGATAAAATTGGCCTCGCCCCACCGTTTTATTAAAAAAAATACAACATAAAATAAATTCCCATATAAAAATATAACCAAAAATCTCAAATATATATTAGTACACTCACCGGCCCCACTTTTTAGGTACACCTGTCCAACTGGTTAACACTTTTTTTAAAATTTCACCCAATCACATGGCAGCAATCAGGCATTTAGGCATGTAGAAGGGGTCAAGACAATCTCTGAAAGTTAAAAAAGAGCATCAGATGGGAAGAAAGGTGATTTGAGTGCTTTGAAGTGGCATGGTTGTTGGTTTGCCAGAAGGGGCTGGTTGGTTTTTCAGAAACTGTGATCCCCTGGGTTTTTCAGAAACCCATTTAGGGTTTACAGAGAAGGGTTTCCGAAAAAGAAAAAAATCCAGTGAGCGGCCAGCCCTGTGGGCGGAAATGCCTTTTTGAGCCAAGGTCAAAGGAGAATGGGAGACTGGTTCGGTGATAGAAAAAGGCAACCCCGTGCCCCTCCCAAATTTCCCCACCCTTTAAAAACCCAAGGTAGGCAGAAGAGCATCTTAAAACAACGTACGGCAAAATTTGGGGCAGATGGGTAAGCAGCAGAAGACCCCCCGGGTCCCATCCTTTCAGCTAAGGAACAGGAAACTGAGGCTCAATTTTGCCAAGTATGGGAAAATTGGCATTTGAAGATTGGAAAAATGGTCCCCTGGTTGATGGTCTCGATTTTGCTGGGGGACTTCGGATGGTAGGGTCAAAATTTTTTGGCGTCAACAACATGCACCCCTGGATCCATCCTGCCTTGTATCAAGGTTTTTAGGCTGGTGGGGGTTGTCATGGTGTGGGGAATTTTCTTTTTCACTCTTTGGGGGCCCTTGGTACCCAAATTTAGCACGTTTCAACACCTTTGGAATCTATGCCACGAAAATTGAGGCAAATTCGAAGGCAAAAGGGGGTCCAACCCGTTACTGCATGGGTGTACTAATAAATGGCCGGTGATGGGTTTTTTTAAAAATGAACTCAACAAACCCCCACATACCTTTTTATACTATTATATATTAAACCCCAACATAAAATTAATTAAATTTCATTACCCCTATAACTGTAAACTTTAACTCCAGGAAACACAAACCCAAAGGGGGGGGCAGAGGTCCTTGGAACCAACCAACCTACGACCCGGGACCAAATCCGAAGGAACCAAAAAAAACCATACCCCAGCCCTTTTCTCCATGGTCGGGGGTCCCCAAAGCCATACAAGATGGTCACCCATTTTGCTCTGCAGGGATTCCCGCCTGAAGAGCCCCCCCTTCGCCAGGTCGATTACCCTTCTCAAAACTATGAGGAATAACCCCCAATGGGCTCCTCACCCTATCCTCGTCCAATTTCCCAAGAACCCCCGCCGCCCAACGACACATGACGACCTCAGACTTGCTCCCCCCAAAAGACCAACTAGGGAGGGAGGGTTGGGGAAGCTGGATCCTGGTGCGCAAGTGCCGCACGGCGGAAGGGGAGGTATTAAATACCCTCGTCCTTCCCCCCCACCTCGCTTCCCCCCCGCACGTACACCGGGCTTCAGCCCCGCCCCGCCCGCCGGGGGGCATGGCGCGCCCCCCCAGGGGGCGTGGCCCGGTCCGGCGCGCTGTCATTATTGTGCAGCTAATGTATCCACAAACCCCCACCCTGTCTGTGCGTTTTTCCCCTCTCAGCCCAAAAATTTGCCCCGAGTAAAACCGAGAGAATAAGTCCCGCGCCCCTGCACATTAAAAAATTTCCCTCATAAGTAGGGCAAGCGCACCGCATTTTTAATGGGCTGCGTGTTAAACTTCAAACCAAATTTATTTTTAAATCAATAGCCTATACAACCCCCTTCTCTTTATTCTGAGTGGTGCAGACAGTCATCAATCACCCCTCATCAAATTCACCTGCCGCTCAGCACAAATCCAGCAGCAGCTGACGAGTGTCAGGAAACCTGTCAATCATAATTAACCCAGCCAGCCATTATACAAAAAGTACGTAAATAATGATCAACAGCACATCCTCTGTCACACCTTACGGACGGAGGATGTAATAGAAGCCCTAACGGGCACAGATGTGACACCTATTTATTTGCAAAGTTAATGCCATGCAGCCCACCCCCTCCTTAAAGAGTACCTATCACCTTCGAGAAACCTCATGAAGTAACAGAAGACTAAAATACAAACACTTTCTCAAATATGCTTCATTAGGAAAATCAATGCATTTCACCCTCAATTCAGTTTTTAAATACAGCAATGGCCCTTAAAGACAGCTCTGAAGTCGGGCCAAGTTGGAACATGACAGCTTGATGGATCACTCTGTTGACAGCTGTGTCAAAGTAACTGCTTCTGAGCTGGGAGAGTCCACTGTGCAGGGGGCAGCCTGTAAGTCTACATCATGTGCACACCAGCAGCCGTGTAATATAGATGCCTGTGTGCTGTGGAGGAGGAGGCTGAAACAACAGGTAAACTCTGTCACACTATGTCCTTAGTGTGCTGTGCTTGCTGTACTGTATGTAGTGAGAGACTCAGGATATACCTGTAGAAGCAGGTATATCCTCAGCTCCCCCTGCACAGTTGGTATCTCCCACAGCCTTCTGTATGATCTCCTGAGTTACAAAGTGAAAGTAAAACCTGTTCCCCTGTAATAATGAGGGAAATCCTTTGGATTGCTAATTACATGTATTTGAGAAAAGTCTTATAATTTCATCTATCATCAATTTTTGTGTGTTTGTGTGGAGGTGATAGGTACTCCTTAAAGGGTTTGTCTCACCATACTGTTTCACGGAGCTATAGACAACTTAAGATTTCTGCTTCCTGTCTCTTCCTGGTCAGGATGTGGGTGGTTCTATAGTAGTGATTAGCATATCAGCACCATGTTCACAGTGCTTCTAATTGCACTGACATGAGAGCAGGAGATCTTATCTATAGAGCAGAGAGCTTCAGAACTCAAAATAAACAAAAGTAATTAATCTCCTTTGTTTGTTAGAGATCACACACTCTGATCTCAAGCTGCCTGCAGTCCTGTGGCCAACCTGTGGGGATTGCCGGTGTCCTGTGTGCCAACCTGTGGTGACCTCACTCCCTGCTCTCAGATAAGACAAAGAGAAAAGGGTACTCAGAACAGATAAAATCTCTCTTATCTCCTGACCAGGGGAAAATCAAAAGAGGAATGTATTTGGAAAAAGTCATGATTTGATGTTCCCTACATGTTAAAAGCTAATCTTTGTAGTGAGACAACCCCATTAAGAGAGTGGAGAGCGGGGCTGCTTTGCCAGCATTTTACACTTGTGCAATCTCCCCTTCAGTGCACAGTGGGTTTTTCTGTATTCTGCTGGGCACTGCCACTTAAGCATCTGTTTTTGCCAGTATGGGATGTCAATTTTGATGTTGCGCACTTAGAAGGTGCTGGACAGCCCACCCAGTAGTCATGTCACCAATAGGTTGTTACACCAGTATGGTGCAATATACCTTACTGTACTGTATTAAAAATGTCTTTTTGTGCAAGTATGAAATTAAAGGGGTTTTCTCACCATGCAGTTTCACAGAGCCACAGCCAGCTTCCGACTCAGGCTTTCTGGTTATTTTGTGGGTGGTTCTATAACAGTGATTGGCATATCAGCTCTGCTGTTCCTAGCTCATCCTGTTACAGTGGTATGAATGCAGGAGGTTTATAATCTGTAGTACACAAAGCAACAGCACTCTAACTAAGGGTTACATTTTATCATTAACTTAGGTAAACAAGCTCCTGTGCTAGAGATAAGACTCAGCAGAAAGTGAGTCACCGTGGTCAGCTTGGAGCAATGAGAGCAGGGAGCGGTGGTTGGTCACCAAGAGAAACTTGTGTGTAGTAGCAGTAGATAAATTATTATTTATCTCCTGAACAAAGCAGAATCAAAACAGCAATGTATTTGGTAATAGTCGTCATTTACCTTTCCCTACATGTTAAAAGCTAATCATTGCGGTAAGAAAACCCCTTTAAGGTAGCTACTCTCCTCAGAGAAGTTGTGTGAGTGCTCGGTCTGTTAGTATTCTGCACCTGTGGAACCTTCCCATATGGCTTTGTAGCTGCTCTGACACCTATTGGGAATTGGTTTCTGACCTGCCTGCGGATCAGTATGTAAGCCTCCATTCCTCTGTGATTTATATGTCTTACAAGACATTAATCACCTTACAGTGTTAGTAATATGTAGTGTCATCAGGGCATACAACCAGGACAGCATGCCCCCAGGTCAGTAGAGGGGGCCACAAAGGTACTTTGGGTAGACAGAGAGAAAAGAGTGTTCTCTAGTTTAGAGGGAAGAAGGGAATCACAGAGTAGCCCAAGAACGATAAGAGAACCATGGCTGGTGTGGTGACTGGAACTCCGGACAGCAAGCAAAAATGACATGGAACGTGAGTCTGAAGGGGTGATACGTAATAGTAGGCAGAAGTGCTGTTGGCTGGAAGCATTTGGAGATGATTGGTGCCAAGAGAGAGACTCTCCCTGGTCGGAAGCATGCCAACAAAGATCCCTGGTCGAAAGCATGGCAACAAGTTTCTCTGGAGTGGACACTACCATCAAAAACATTTTTGCCGAGCAATATGTGACTAATATGTTGATTTTTTGGGTGGTTGTTTTCTTTTAGATAATTTTTTAACGTTCTCCTATGTGCTTGACTGCCTGGTTTGTCTCTCTGAATTAACCACTGTGAGCTCTGATAGCACAGCAGTGAGGATCGCTTGACTGTTCTCTGACTATGGCCTGAGAGGTGTAAGTGTTATCAGCAGGGACTGATAAGTGTGAAGAAGGCTGAAAATCTCCCTGGTGCAGGCAAAGATGAACCCATTATCCTCTCATGTATTGCCCTTGTTATTGCCCTTTTTGTCTAGTCTAATCTTACCCAGGCCTATCCAGAGAACATAAAGTGATCATTATGTCATTACCTACTATTTTTAATGAGACTACATGCAGATAAGCAGCAGCAACAATAAAGTGAGATGAGTCTGCCTGGCCATTCAGGAGTTTTGTCTTTTTACTATCACAGCTAGAAACGGGCAAGATTTTATATGTGATTTTAAATTGCATGGTATTGCCAAAATAAAAATAAACACTGTCAAAAATTCGACATTTTCCATTAATATTGGTTTCAACAAAAATATTCCTTTCTGATGAAATTAGCCCTTAAAGCTCTATCTGAAACATTCATTTGGCATACCCCTAGTTTGTCAAGAAAAACATTTGGTATACAACTTGTTTTTTAAGCAAAACATTTAGTATGCTGTTAGTTTGTTAAGTAAAGCATTTGGTGTACTACTAGTTTGTCAAGTAAAGTATTTAGGACGATATGTATGAAAGGGTTTTTCACCCTTTTCTGGTGTAAAATGCGTCTAAGTGAGCGGCTATGATGTCTAATGCACCTAATGAATGTGTTATGCGCATTGTTCGTAAAACACTTTCTAATGCGCCTAACATGAGGGGGCGTTCTGGGGGCGTCGCACCACACCCGTAATATTAGACACATATATGAATGTGGATCGGTTAAACTCGGTGCATTACTGCTCGGACAGGCAGACCTATCTCAATGTGCTCTGCCTGAGCCTGAGGAGTCACAGTGGAGCTAGATTTGCTGTTAGGGGAAAAAATGTCCCTTATTTCTCAACTTACACCAGTACAATAATAAAAAGTAATTTATTTTAATTCTCAAACTGTATAAAATTACATTATTTAAATGTAATGAAAAATGTTATCATATAAATTAATATAACTACAGGTAGTCCCCTACTTACATCGTTCCGACTTACATACGTCCCCTAGTTACATACGGAGACTTATGGGGCGTGGCTGACATTCAACACTGAGTCACGCCCCATGATAACCAAGTGCCAGCATGCCACAGCTGCACATGAGATACAGAACGTTAGGTGAAATCTTCTAAAAAAGAGCACAGACAGCAAAATAAATGTAAAAACTCTTCCCTGTACTATCCAAAAGTAAAGAAAAATTTGTTTTGCTGGAATTACATTTAGTAAATAATCTACCTGTTCCGACTTACATACAATTTAAACTTAAGAACAAAGCTACACTTCCCTTTCCGTTTGTAACCCGGGTACTGCCTGTATATAATATCCCAAAAATATAAAAAATATCTCCTATAAAATGTATTTAAAATTAACCCCTTAACGACCTTGGGCGTATGAGTACGTTCCCAGGGCCGCTAAGGGGCTTTGCAGGGGGATCGCGCGCCGCGACCCCCCCCCGCACAGCCGCGGGTGTTTGCGGCAAATAGCCACCTAACACCCGGCAAGTAAACAGCGCCAGCGGGTGGCTCCGACCAACCGGTGCTGTTTTACCCATCAGGACACCGCGCCTAAGATGGCCGCGGCGTCTGTAAATGAGCGCCGATCGGTGCCGCGCACAGATCAGTACGGTCATCGGCACATAGCTGCACCGATCCGATGACCGGGCATGGTGGAGGGGAGCATTGTGAAGGCTCCCGTCAGTTACCCTGGCCGGTTTGGCCCCACTTCGTCGCGGACTAGGTAGTGGGGGAAAACGCCATACTTTTAAACCCCTAATGCATTGCCTATGCAATGCATTAGGTTGTATTAACAAATCGCGCCACCTAGTGGTCAAGTACCATAGGTAGGCCTCAATGTTACAGAAAAAAAAAAAAAAAAAAAGTTTTTAAAGTACAAAAAAAAAGGATATAAAAGGTTTAAAATCACCCCCGCTTCCCCATTTTACAAATAAATTCCATTAAATAATAAAAAAGTTACACATATTTGGTATCGCCGCCGTTCCGCAAAAAGTCGATCTATAAAAATATAACATCCTTTATCCCGTACACTGAACACCGGGTAGAGGAAAAAAAATTCCAAAACGCAAAATTGCGTTTTTTCTGGTCACATTTTACGTCACTGAAAAAATGGAATAAAAAATGATCTAAAAAGTCGCATGCATTACCAAAACTGCTAGCGATAAAAAGTACATTCAGCCCGCAAAAAATGACCCCTCACTGACAGTCGATTAGAGTGTTAGTCAAAAAAGTTATTGATCGCACAAAATGGCGCCATGGCGTCAGAAATTTCAAAATAGAAAAATGTTTGGGAAGTTTTTTACGGTACCAAAACATCAGAATGGAAAAACCCTACACATGTTTGGTATTGCCGGATGAGTAACAACTGTAGAATACAGTTAACAACCATTATTTTTACCGAGATTGAACGCCGTAAAAGAAAAACCCACTCGCAAAACATGGCGAAAATAAATTTTTTTTCACTATTTGCACCGACTTTGGAATTTTTTTGAGTTTCCCAGTATTTTCTATAGTTATAGTGAACTCCTCCATTAGAAAAGTACATCTTGTCCGCAAAATAAAAGCCCTCAAGTGTCTATGTAGGTGGGATATTAAAGAAGTTATGGCTTTTCAGAAAGGCAAGGAGGGAAAAAACGATCGTGTCACCAAAAAAACAACTTAATAGAAAAAAGAAGAATCGCCAGCTCACCGCTTTCCGAGGGAATGTTGCACGGATCCACCTGTTGACTGGGAAATACTGCTGGCATTTGCTGGAAGCTATGCTGGAGAGTCATCTGAGGTATCTTGTCATTTCAGAAGAATCAGAGTCAATGCTACTTTTTTGCTTCTTTTGGTTTAAACCTACTTTACTGAAGCGGGACCCTGCTGTTTCTCAGAATTGATTTAGGACCAGTTGAACACATTCCTTGTCACCAGACCAGGATATATATTGTGTTATTTTCATAATCCAACAAATCACGCTGGAATTTCTTCTTCTTGCTTGACATAATGGATGCTTCAATGTTGGATAAATTGGTCTGAATCTTGGCAAACTCTCTTTCAAAATCAGGGAGACTTTTGGGTTCTGCTATGTTGGTTTCAAGTCCTGCGATTTCCGTGGCAAGCTCACTGAGGTGTTGTTCTATATTAAACAATTAGCTGCATGAGCTGATTGTGGATGCAATTTGGGCTCACAAAATCTGGTTTCCATTCACTGGGAAACATCTCAGAGTTAGGTGAAGTAGTGGGTATTTTTTGGAGGTCGTAGCCCAGTGGAATCATTTCTTTTGTTCTATATTGATTCAATGTAGTAAGGTCCCACCACACCTTGAGCTCCTTAATTGATGTTTTCTCTAATTTGCGCAGAATGGTACGTAGATCAGACTGTTGCTGATTAAGTGGGTCTATAGTGTCAAAAACTTGAGCTGCTTTAGCTTGTCTTGTTAATAAAGTATCGGAAGCCATAGTGATCAGCAAATAATGTAACCCCAAAAATGGCAGAACAAACGATATCTCCAAGATCACTATTAGTAGGGTCTTTTGGTTACATAAATCTATATGTACATATTTGTTTCTTTTTGCATGCTTATTACATGCTTTCTTGCCACTTTTTGGCTGCGGTTTGCCCATTTAAAATAAGAATCCTTAAATTGTAGTATGAGCGCACTTACATTTTTTATGCTGTGCTGCTCAGCCGTGATATGGGTTAACCTGTTTTAGCCTTAAAACTACATTTCCCATCATGCAGTGCGGGATTGACGTGGTCACATGATTTTGCTGCGATCGTAACGCCATTTCCGGTTTCTGGTTTTCCCGGCCGGTGGCGTTCCGCGGCCATCAGGGTAAGTTTGTCTATTGTTATTTCTTAATAGCTAATTGTTAATTGCTGTGGCATGATTTTTCAAATGTATATATAGTGTGTTGTTACTAGTGTTTTTATGCTATGAGTAAGGGGGGCTGCATTCTTTTTCCCCGAAACGCGTCAGCTTAACTGTCATCTGCTTGTGCTGCCTGTCTATGCATTTTTGATTTTAAGGAGGTTTCAATAAACTGGAATTTTTAATTCATCATCTGGGAACTGCTGGATCGTTTTTTCGTTTGGATGTTTCTGCACACTGGCAACTAGGTGGATCCGTGCAACATTCCTTCTGGAAAGCGGTGAGCTGGCATTCTTCTTTTTCTATAAGTGACTATTGTGGTATTGTGCCGTGCACCCGCTTATCTAATAGTGATCTTGGAGATATCGTTTGTTCTGCCATTTTTGGGGTTACATTATTTGCTGATCACTATGGCTTCCGATACTTTATTAACAAGACAAGCTAAAGCAGCTCAAGTTTTTGACACTATAGACCCACTTAATCAGCAACAGTCTGATCTACGTACCATTCTGCGCAAATTCGAGAAAACATCAATTAAGGAGCTCAAGGTGTGGTGGGACCTTACTACATTGAATCAATATATACAAAGAGATATGATTCCACGGGGGCTACGCCTCAAAAAAAATACCCACTACTACCTACTCTGAGATGTTTTCCAGTGAATGGAACCAGATTTTGAGCAATTGCTCACAACAGCTCATGCAGCTAATTGTTAAATATGAGGAACAACACCTCAGTGAGCTTGCCACGGAAATCGCAGGACTTGAAACCAACATAGCAGAACCCAAAAGTCTCCCTGATTTTGAAAGAGAGTTTGCCAAGATTCAGACCAATTTATCCAACATTGAAGCATCCATTATGTCAAGCAGGAAGAAGAAATTCAGCGTGATTTGTTGGATTATGAAAATAACACAATATATACCTGGTCTGGTGACAAGGATGTTTCAACTGGTCCTAAATCAATCCTGAGAAACAGCAGGGGTCGCTTCAGGAGGTTTAACAAAAGGAAGAATAAAGTAAGCTTTGACTCTGATTCTTCAGAAATACAAGATACCTCAGATGACAACTCCACCATAGCTTCCAGCAATGCCAGCAGTTCCCAGTCAGCACATTCTGCTACTAAGTCAAAAAACGGCCAGTCCGGAGGGGAGGCAGAAAACATAGAGGTCGTAAGGAGGAAGACTCGGAAGGTCAAATGAACAAGGAGAAGTCCATAGATATCATCAATCTGACCGACATTGTCCTTACTCCCGAACAAGAGGAAGTACTTAAGTTGGGATTTAATTTTGTCATTTCTGAACCTTTCAATTTATTTTCAGTGCTAAAAAGTGTCAACAAATTTATCCGGGACTTGGCTCTTAGAAGACACTTCTGGACCGAGGAGCCGAGAGATGAACCGTAGCAGGCTCCCAGTGTAGTTAATGATTTTTCGGGATTGTCTTTCCAGGAACAGATGACTATATTATCCCTGCATGAATTAGATGAGATAAATTTTTCAGCAATTGAGCCGACATCTTCATTCTCGGTGAAGAACCCTGATTTTTATCCGGTTCAGGCCAGAACTGAATCCATGTCTAACTTCCAAAATTTGGTTATGCGTGAGTTACAACTTTTACACAAATCTCCACCAGCCATGCCCTCTAATTTGTCTCGCAAACAAAAACTTGCTCTTTCACAGTTACAGTCTATGAAAAATGTAATTTTTAGAATGGCAGCAAAGGGGGTTCAGTCGTGATTTTGAATAGGGATCTGTATAAAAGAAAAATGATGATTCTTTTATCAGTTTGTAATACATATTGTGAGCTACAAGGTGATCCACTGCTGTGTATTCCTCAGACCTTCAAGCTTTATTACAGGAGGGGGTTGCTTGGGGCTGTTCTGCCTAAATTGGCGGAACAGCTCTCTGTGATTAACCCTATCACGCCAGTGTTATACGGCCTGCCCAAGGTTCACAAGTCACTTAATCCTCCCCCCATGCGTCCGATTGTTTCGGGCATAGATGCCCTTATAGAACCACTATGCGAATGGTTGGACGCTCAATTACAGCCTCTTGTTCGGCGTGTCCCGGGTTTTTTGTTGGACACTAGGGATGTTCTTGTTAATATGCAGGATATTGTTTGGCAAACACATTACAGCTGGTTAAGCTGTGATGTGGAATCCTTGTATACTTCCATACCACTGGACATCGCCCTTCTTGCTCTGGATTTTCATTTTTTCTAATTTTTCCAATTTTTCTGTGGAATTACGTGAATTTATTTTTCTAACAGTACGTTTTTTGATGACTCACAATTTTTTCTTATTTGATGATGTATATTATTTACAGCTCAGGGGGTTTCAATGGGAGCAAAGTTTTCCCCCTCCCTGGCTAATTTAGTAATGTCTTGGTTTGAGAATTTGTACATTTTTTCTGAGTCAAATCCTTTTTTGGGCGATGTCCGGTGGTATGGAAGATACATAGATGATTTGTTGATCATCTGGCAGGGTCCATCGGTTCGTATTTCCCAATTTGTAACATATCTAAATAACAACCCTTTGAACTTAAGATTCACCAGTAACACCCATGATAGATGTATACCGTTTCTAGATCTTGTTCTTACTGGTGACACTGGTTGCCTGGTTGGGACTAAAAGCTTCCGAAAAGATATATCCGGAAACACTATCTTGCATTTCAGGAGCAGTCACCCCAAACACACGCGGTTGTCCATCCCAGTGGGTAAATTGACACGTGCAAAACGTAATTGTACATCTGAGGAGGATTTTATTGCCGCATCATCTGTCATAAAGAATCGCTTGCAAGCACGGGGATACCCCAATTGGGTTTTTGATAGGGCTTCTTCCATTGTTAGCAAGAAAACCCGTATTCAACTTTTAAACAATCGCAAAAAAATAAAATCACCCCAGAAACCACAGTTATCATTGAAGATAGTGCACATTCTAGGGAGATCAAAAAATCATACACAAATACATCCCGGTGTTATATGATGATGAAATCTTACATGATCTTTTGGCGCAGGGTTGTCAGTTTTGTGACTAAACGTCCCCATACTTTGGGCAACAAACTGGCCCGAACTATTTTCTCTTCCAGGGGTCCACAATTACATGGCTGACGCACCGTGGATGTTATAGGTGTGGATCTCTCCCTTGTAAAACCTGGCAATTCAGTAATGTGACTAAATCTTTTACTGTCGATGGTAACACTTATGATATCAAACAATTTCTTACTTGCAATAGCAGTTATGTTGTGTACATTTTTTACAATGCACGTCATGTAATTTAGCTTACGTTGGGTCTACCTCACGAAAGCTGAAGGATAGGATTTGCGACATAATCCCGGACTCAGGACCATTTCACATGCTGCATGACACTTTATAGAGGCTCACAATTCCCCCCCAGTAACAAATTCTTTCGGTCATTTGCAGTGGAGAAAATCTCCTTATCTAAAAGAGGAGGGGATTTGGTCAAACGTCTTCGTGATAGGGAGACTTTTTGGATTACTACCTTGGGAACATTATGGCCACATGGGCTTAACAAAAGAAATGAAGTATTTTATCACTATTAATTATTCTAGGTGATTTTTCTTCTTCCTTTTTCCTTTTTTTCTTTTGTTTTAGTTTTCATTTCTTCTGTTGCTGTTTTTCAGGCAGTATAATGTGTGTTTCTGCTTCAATACATTTAATAATATTAGTAGGGTCTTTTGGTTACATAAATCTATATGTACATATTTGTTTCTTTTTGCATGCGTATTACATGCTTTCTTGCCCTTTTTGGCTGCGGTTTGCCCATTTAGATAAGAATCCTTAAATTGTAGTATGAGCGCACTTACATTTTTTATGCTGTGCTGCTCAGCCGTGATATGGATTAACCTGTGTTAGCCTTAAAACTACATTTCCCATCATGCAGTGCGGGATTGACGTGGTCATATGATTTTGCTGGGATCGTAACGTCATTTCCGGTTTCGGGATCCCGGCCGTGGCGTTCCGCGCCCTCAGGGTAAGTTTTGTCTATTGTTATTTTTTTAAAAGCTAATTGTTAATTGCTGTGGCATGATTTTTCAAAAATGTTTTTATATAGTGTGTTTGTTACTATGTGTTTTTATGCTATGATTAAGGGGAAGCTGCATTCTATTTTCCCCGAAACGCGGTCAGCTTAACCTGTCATCTGCTTGTGGCTGCCTGTCTATGCATTTTTTTAAGGGAGGTTTCAATATAACTGGGAATTTTTTAATTCATCATCTGGGAACTGCTGGATCGTTTTTTCGTTTGGATGTTTCTGCACACCAAAAAAAAACGCCTGGTCCTTAAGGGGTTAATAGAATCTAAAACAAATTTTACATTAAATAACCCACTGATTTTGTTGTTGTTCAGATTTTTATATTTAAATTTTTTGCTACATTAAATTTGAAATGTATTTTTGCTGCTCTCACCCTTTATTCTACATACAGCAAGAGCCAGCACAGCATAGGTATTGCTGCAACTTGTGTTCCTCCAAGCAGGATCAGTACCATAGTATCTATTCCCTGACATGCTATACTAATGACTTCTTTTATTTCCAGCCTGTCTATAACCATTATACATGTTAGGTGCATTACTTATGCGACTAAGTACCGTAATTCAACAAACACATAGACGAGGCACGGTGAACTTTACACATCATTTATGAACACACAACAATCCCTTTCATACATTCAGGGGCATTATACACTGAAAACGAGACTTGACAATTCACTTCGATGCGCCTTCCTTCATACATGTCGCCCTTAGTCTACCACTAGTTTGTCAAGTAAAGTATTAAGTCTACCACTAGTTTGTTAAGTAAACAAATATGCTCCTTTCTGCTGAACGTGTGCCTTAAAGTTCTGCATGAAACATTAATTTAATGTATCACTAGTTTGTCAAGCAAAGTACTTGGTGTACCACTACTTTATCAAGTACAATTGTTGGTGTACCACTAGATTCTCAACTAAAACATTCCAGTTACCACTGTTTCCATGAAGTCTGTCGCCATTACCACTAGAGATGGGCGAATTGATTCTAACGAAGTGGAATTCGTTTAGAATTTCAGGAAAACTTCGATTCGGAACGAAGTCGAAGTTTGGGGTACTTCATGTGAACAAAGTGTGCTTTTGATTGATAAAATGGTTGCGAGCACATGGCGCTACATGGGGCAAAGCACTCTGGGAGTAAGAAGGGCATACCTACATGCATGTCAGAGAGAAAAATCAAGACCGGCGGGATTCTGTGAGTCAGCACTATATAAGTGGGGCGCGACGCTGGGAGCTCAACCGCTCTCCTGTATGTCAGGAAGGTGCTCCCGGGGTGATTTTACTGAAGAATGATTTTTACACAGCGTTTTTTGGGGGGTGTCTCATTGTCTCAGAGTTTGCTTCTCTAGTTCAAATTCGATTTTGGGGGGTTTTGGGATCGAAGCCCATTGTGCCCAGTCAGCTGCTATACATTTTAATGCTTTTGCTCACAGCACATTGAATATAAGGGTATCAACCTTTCCTGTTGTATTCTTTTTAAAGAAAAGCTTTTTTTAAAATCCAAATCCACTTCTTTTTTGGTTGCCAATTTTTTTGCCAATTTACATGGGGGTTTAATTAACGTTGTTCTGCTGCTGGGTGACAAAATAAACTTCTTTTTTCCCCTCCAAAAAAAAAAATTTTTCCCTGTAGCATAAATTTTATATCCAAAGTTAATTACAAGTTTTTCTTTTTCTGTACCCTAAAATACACGCCTTTTAACAGCGAAAGGTTTTTAAGCGGTTTGTCTTTTATATTATAAATACACAGTGTTTTTTTAAAAGGCCCTACAAGTACTTTTTTTGGCCCTTTGTGGGGGGGGAATTTTTTTCCAAGGTTACCCAAGCTGTTAATGGGTTTTTTTCAGTCAAATACAGGGTGTAAATTTTTCATATACAATATCTTCATAAACATGCCTTTCATTTTAGAAAAAACGTAGTCAACAGAAGGGGCAGGCTCTTCACCTGCAGTGGCAGAGGCTAAACATTCCGGGCCCCGGTCGCAGCAAGCAAGGGGGCGTCAACAGGCACTCGTGAGGCCACAACGCCGGCATTAGCGGGTGTGTGTTGTTCACAACCCAATGGTTCTTGATTGTTACTAGGTCTCACTTTCCCCCAGACGAATTGACACAAACCCCCCCCAAGAGTCGGGGAAGTCAACCCAAAATTAGTTGGATGGCCGGAGCGGTTCAGTGGCCCCACCCATCCCCAACCCCCCCTCTGTCCCAACGGTTCCCTCAGCCAAGATTACTATGTGGCTGGGGTCAGCCCACTATATAGCGAGGGTGAACAATTTTGAGGGGGGCAGCCAGCTATTTGGGGCGATGAAAGGGGCCAATACGTGCTTCTTGCAGTAGGGGGAAAAATATGATTGGAGAGTGGATGGGAGGGCATTTTTGGGGGTCAGCCCCTTTCAACCAAGACCGGTGATAGGACAGCAGGCATGAAACACAAATAATGATGAGCCGATGCACTTGGGGCCGGGGGAGGAAAGGGGTTCATCATCATAGGAAAGAGGACGTCAGCTTGCGGTCAGGGAGCGGGGCAGCCAGAATGGGTTTGTGGTCGTGCTCACAGGGTACAAAAGTGTGAGGTCGGGAGCCAGCGCCCCGGGGTAAAAAAAACCCCCTTCGCAGGTCCCAAAAAAGTGCGGCCAGGGGGTCAGGAGGGGCCCGGGGGTAGTAGTCACGCAGTGTGGGCGTTGGCGGTAAAAACAATACTCGCGGGGTGGCAGTTTTTTGCTAAGACAAAGGAGGGCCGAATAGGGGGTTTTGTAAATCGTAGGGAGAAAGTGAAGCGGGCAAGGGCTAAAATTTTGGGACCCGGCCCGGCAACCATCGCGTCACCATCTGGTGGGCCCGGGGGAAAAATGGCTCAATGTGGTGGGGCCATCCCGCCGCCGTAGAACAACAGCAGCAGGCCCATGAACGCATCCATTGCGCCAGTCAAGCTCCCCCCTCGCAGAAGGGCTGTTTCTCTTGCCTCATCTCCCGTCCAATGTCCCGCTCCTGCTACTCATGGGACCAGCAGTGTTTAGCGAGGCATGCAAAGAGACAACAGTAGCGTCCACCATCCCAAGGGGCAGCGCTACCGTGCTCCTGTCCAAGTTTTTGTACTGCAGCCCCCTTTCCAAAATGGTGGACTTGCACCCTTCAAGAACTAATGGCTTGTGCCAGGAAGGAGAGTTCCAAACCTAATTTTTTTTCAAAAAGGCAGTACCACACTTCAAAATATGTAAAAGAAGGTGGGTCAGTCCTTGAGTTATCGGTTTGTTCCAAGGGGCACGCACGCGGGTCTGGAGCTGTAAATACGGTCAGGGGGAGTACATGTCCTTTACGGCCCACTGGGTGAATGTGCTTCCTGCCCAGGCACACCAACAACTTGGATAGGAGACGGCGCTTTCTCCTCCACGTTGTCAAACTGCGGCTCCTGCGCCAATGTCCACCTCCTCCACCACCATCTCAGCCTCCACAAGTACTGCTCCATCATACCACATGTGTAGGTCACAGCGGTGTCACGCAGTTCTACATCTGGCTTGCCTCGGCGAACGAAGTCACACAGGGAATGAACTGCTCTGCGTCATGCAGCAAGAAATCGATGTGTGGCTTTCTCCTTGCCAACTGCAAATCGGAACCATGGTGACGGACAATGGGAGTAACATGGTGTCCGCGCTGCACCGAGGAGGGATGGTCCATGTGCCCTGCATGGCGCACGTGTTCTGGTTGTGAAAAGGTTCCTGAAGTCTTCCACCGATCTTCAGAAGATTCTGAAAATGGCCAGGAAACTGTGCATGCACTTCATCCATTCCTACAAAGCCAGGAACGGCCTCCCCCAACACATTCTGATATGCGATGTTTCCACCCATTGGAATTCCAGCCTGCACATGTTGGACCGACTGTATGAACAGAGAAAGGCCATTAACGATTTTTTTATGATCCAGGTGGACAGGAGTACTCCCCTGTGTAACTTTGATGTCAACTAGTGGCAGCTCATGCGTGACACCTGCCGTTTGTTGAGGCCATTCGAGGAGGCGACGTTATTTGTCAGTCGCCAGGACTACGGGATGAATAACGTCATTCCATTGCTTCATGTCCTGGAACAGATGCTGAAAAATCTGTCTGGGCAGGGGACTGGAGACGTGGCGACTACATCTCGCGGCCACATGAGTCCGGTGGGGACTGAACTGGAGGAGGAGGAGGAGGACATTGGAGCAGCAGCACTGTCTGGTGAAATGAGTGGATTTTCTACCCAGGTGACAAGAGAGGAGGAGCAGAAGCAGCTGGAGGAGGTAGATGGAGATGAGGAAGACGAGGCAGATGACCCGCAAGAGCCGTGGCAGTATACAGTGGAGATGGAGGCAGGGAGCCCCTCGGAGTCACTTGTGCAGATGGCCCGCAGCATGCTGATTTGCCTGGCTAGTGACAGCCAAATAGTCACCATCCGGCAGAGGGATGACTTCTGGCTCTCCACCCAATTGGACCCTCGCTACCGGTCCAAAATGGGAGCTTTTTTCCCAGCTGCTGAGAGGGAGGACAAACACAAATACTATAGGGAAATCCTTCGTAGTCAGTTGGCCGCTGCCTATGTGCGGCATCGTCCCTCCTCTGACAGGTCTGACCGGGAGGTTCTTCAGCGCTCACGTACTACTGCCGCGCGGCTTCTGGGAGAAGGTGGGGGGGTAGGAGCAGTACCAGCTCCATCAGCAGCAACCTAAGTCTGGAGTCACTGATGAACAGCTTCCTTCACCCACCTAGTGAGGAGGGCAGTCGCCAGCAGCAGCAGCAGCAGGACCTGGAGCAGACCCTGAACCAACAGGTGGTGGCCTACTTGGACAGCACTCTGCCACCCCAGTTAGAAGATCCGCTGGACTACTGGGCAGCCAAACTGGATGTGTGGCCGCAACTTGCCGAGTTTGCAGTGGAGAAGCTGTCGTGCCCGGCCAGTAGTGTGGCATCAGAGCGGGTGTTCAGTGCAGCGGGGGCCATCTTTACCCCAAGGAGAACCCACTTGTCCACGGAAAATGTGGAACAACTGACCTGTGTGAAAATAAATAAGGCGTGGATCGGCCAGGATTTCCACACCCAATGCCTTTTAGGCGTAGACTACATCAGCCATGACGCCTCCCCCACACTGTGAGAAATGAGTCGGGGTTCAAACTACCTGCCTCACCCACTATTCTGATGCCGCCACCCCTGATGCCACACATCTGCTGACAGTTTCTCCATCTGCCACCAACCATCTTTACCAGGGACTGGTATTGCCACCCACCTCCACACTCTGTCATTGTGCCACTCTCTGACCTCATTCTGTTGCTGCCGTCACCTCCACTGTCTGTCATTGTGCCACTCTGTGGCCTACTACTGTTTTGCCACCTCCAGAACTTGTCATTGTGCCACTGTCTGACCTCATGCTGCTGCTGTGGCTGCTGCCGTGATCTACACACTGTGTCATTGTGCCACTCTGCGGCCTACTACTGTTTTTGCTACCTCTAGAATGTCATTGTGCCACTGTCTGACCTCATGCTGCTGCTGTGGCTGCTGCCGTGACCTCCACACTCTGTCATTATGCCACTCTGTGGCCTACTCCTGTTTTTTGCCACCTCCAGAATGTCATTGTCCCACTGTCTGACCTCTTTGCTGCTGCTGTGGCTGCTGCCATAACCTCCACACTGTGTCATTGGCCACTCTGTGGCCTGCTCCTGTTTTTGCCACTTCCAAATGTCATTGTGCCACTGTCTGACCTCATGCTGCTGCTGTGGCTGCTGCCATAACCTCCACACTGTGTCATTGTGCCACTCTGTGGCCTATCCTGTTTTTGCCACTCCAGATTGTCATTGTGAAAACTCTCTGACCTCATGCTGCTGTGGCTGCCGCCGTCACCTCCACACTCTGTCATGATTTTTGCCCCTGAGCCCTCACCCTTGTTTTTTTCCAGCTTTCGCTGCCATGACTTTATCTGGATACATTCCCGCTTTTTTTTTTTGGTCATTTTTGCCATATTATGTCCCCAGGGAATTTTAGAGTGAAGCGATTCTTAGAGCGGCGGCAGTCTTGTGGGTGTCCTTCTTAAACACAGCTTTGTTTGAAGACCAATCCAAGCTCCCTCTGCATATTTAAGCATGGCACAAACGTTCTACAGCACCCTGCAGGCTTGTGCAAGCCTGGAAATAGCTGTTTTTTTAACGCGATTCGTCCCGAAGTAATTCGGACCGAAACTAATTTTGTCGGAAAATTCGGCAAAGTCACCGAATCAAATTTTTGAGACATTCACCCATCTCTAATTACCACCTGCCATTACAAATGCACATATACACAGTTTCATGCAGTCTTTTATTTTCACCTGTAGCATACAACCTTACCAAACACTTTTGATTCCTAATTAGGGTGAACACCTGTAGCTGCAAGTACGAGGAAGAAGAGTGGTTCCAGAGAAGACACTGAGATGGAGGGTGTGCATTGCTGTGGGGATCCTGGGACTGAAATGATCAAGCACTTGGCTATTGTACTTAGTATATGTACATTACTAATACTGTCAGGTGAATAGATAATTGTAAGACCTGTTGCAAGATCTGGATGAGATCTCTTTGAACCCTATTGCAGGGTTTGGATAATTGTGCAAGTTTGTTGTTTTCTAACATTTTTATTTTTACATTTTTACAAAACATTTTATTGTAAAATATGAGGAGCATTATCATTAGAAGTCTCCTTGCTGTATGGTTTTGCTTTTGAACACAGTAAATTGCAAAGGTCAAAGCAAAAACAAATTATCTGTTTTTATAGAAGATCAATAAGCCTTCCCGTCATTATCCACATCAAAGACAGACCTTGAATCTGGAATGTACTTGTATAGGTAACAGCGGACACCTTGTTTTGCTCACTGGCTCATGTGTTACGATCATGGGTGATGTAAATAGATTGTCTGGTATTACCTCACCTTCTGGCACCAGGTCCCCTAGAAACCAGATGCCATTGTGCAGAGCAGTTGGGAGAGTTATGGGCCAAACCAGCAGCGCAGGACAGAAGCCCAAAGAGGAGAGGAAGCTAAAGGGTACGGCCAGACGGCATAGATAAAATACCGGTCATATTCTGATGAAAGAATCGGACCATTATTTTATCATTTTTTTAACAGTTAGAGCAACGGTGTCACAGCTGCGCTCATTGAGGCTTCTGTGACATCCTCTGTCCATAAGATGCAACAAAGCATGCGCTGTTGATCATTATTTCTGTACATTTTGTATCATGTCCGGCACTAGTCTTAACATGGCTCTAGCTTTCTCTGGCTGTGTTAATTATGATTGACAGATTTCCTGCCACACCTGTCTGCTGCTGCTGGCTTGCAAATTGGACGAGGGGTGATTGACGGCTGTCTGCAGCGCTCAGGCTGTGTCCTGGATGGCAGGGAGCCGGTCCAATTAGCCCTGGTTCACACGGCTTATTCAAGCCGTAATTGCGAGCCGGATTGCGCCCCCGCAATTCCGGCTTGAATAAGGGGCGGGGGGCGGGCCCCCGGCCCCATAGACTTGCATTTTTCCAGGGCGCGTATTGCGCCTGGATAATGTGCAGGTGACTTTCTCCCCGCTCCGGCGGTTTCGCCGACCGGGAGGAGCGACGGAATCCACGTTTCTCTGAGAAGGGTGATTACCCGTAATTACTGCGCGATTGGCCGCTGCAGCGCAATCTGGGCAGTACGGCTCCAATCCGCCGAAAAAGGGTGTGAACGGCCGTACTCTCTGGAGCGAAATAATGAAGGGAGCAGCTTAGCAGAGCAGACACTGGAACAACAGAGGGACAGCAATTGTCAGCAGACAGGACCAGAACAAAGAGGGAAGCAGGTTGTGAAAGCAGAAAGGAACCAGGAACAACAGAGGACAGCGGCTTGTAGCAGGCAGGCAGGACACAGGAAAACGAAGGGGACGGGAGGCTTGTACGCAGAAGGACACAGGAACAAAGGGAGGGACAGGAGGCTTGTAGCAGCAGAAAGGACACCAGGAACAACAGAGGGACAGCAGGCTTGTAGCAGCAGGCAGGACACCAGGAACAATGAAGAGACAGGAGGCTTGTAGCAGCAGAAAGGACACCAGGAACAATGGAGGGACAGGAGGCTTCTAGCAGCAGGCAGGACACCAAGAATAAGGGATGGGCAGCAGGCTAGTAGCAACAGTTAGGACACCGGGAACAACAGAGGACAGCAGGCTTGTAGCAGCAGAAAGGACACCAGGAAAAATGGAGGGACAGCAGGCTTGTAGCAGCAGAAAGGAAACCACAAACAACAAAGAGACAAGAGGCTTGTAGCAGCAGAAAGGACACCAGGAATAATGGAGGGAGAGCAGGCTTGTTGCAGCAGGCAGGACACCAGGAATAACGGAGGGAGAGCAGACTTGTAGCAGCAGAAAGGACACCAGGAACAATGGAGGGACAGGAGGCTTGTAGCAGCAGGCAGGACACCGGGAACAACAGAGGGACAGCAGGCTTGTAGCAGCAGGCAGGACAGCAGGAAAAAACAATGGACAGAAGGCTTGTAGCAGCAGGCAGGACACCGGGAACAACAGAGGGACAGCAGGCTTGTAGCAGCAGGCAGGACAGCAGGAAAAAACAATGGACAGAAGGCTTGTAGCAGCAGAAAGGACACCAGGAACAATGGAGGGAAGGAGGCTGTTCAGCAGGCAGGACACTGGAACAAAGAGGACAGCGGCTTGTAGCGAGGCAGGACACCAGAAAAACAGAGGACAGCAGGTTTGGGAGCAGCATAAGGACAACAGGAACAATGAAGGGAGAGCAGACTTGTGAGCAGGCAGGACACCAGAAACAATGGAGGGGAGCAGACTTGTGCAGCAGGAGGACCCCGGAAAAAACAAAAGACAGAGGTTGGCGCGGCGGCCCCAGGAAAGAGGATGCAGGTTTGTAGCAGAGACAGGACCCCAGGAAAACAACAAAAACAGCAGGCTTGCAGAGCGGGCAGGACACAGGAACAAGGGAGGGACGAGCTTGTAGCAGCAGAAAAGGAACGGAACAACAGGGGTAAAGGAGGTTGTAGCAGCAGGTAGGACCCCGGGAAAAATGGGGGGGGACGCAGGCTTGTACCCAGCTAAAGGACACCTGGAACAATGGAGGGACAGGGGGCTTGTACAGAGGCAGGACCCAGGAACAACAGAGGACAGCGGGTTGTCATTCACATAAAAGTGCTGTTAATTGTTTTTAAATTAATGTTTTTAATTACGCCACATCAGGGGAGTACCCAAAATCCCCCTTTCTCATATTCTTCAAACAATCAAAGGGTGCCACAAAAAATTTGCTGAAAAAGGGAAAACTGGAGTTTCTGAAACGTCGCAGCTGTGTGCAGCACGGAGCCTTCAGCTCATCTAACCAGCTCGAATGTTGCACTCTATTTTGCTGAGATGTGAAGCTAAAGTAATGGCTATAATATACAGCTAAGTACTGACTTGCTCATTGATATTAATGTGACGATTTGGAGTATGTTGGCATTGTTGCTTGAAGTTCATACACCATGCACTTTATGATATAAGTAAAATAATTATTCAGCAATTGATGTGTGCAGCCCTTTGATTGTTTGAAGACAGCAGGCTTGTAGCAGCAGGCAGGACACCAGGAACAACAGAGGGGCAGCAAGCAGGACAAATGAAGAACTAGGGTCACCAGGACTCAGGAACACAGGAACTTGGAGGGCTTGATCCCTAGTACAATGGACCCTGGCTTGCACATCAGATATTCAGGCAAACACTGGAGGCAGTAGCTGGGTTTTAGCGCCAAGGCCTATGTTTTTTGTAATGTTCGTTTTTCCCTCCCCATCTTCCCAGAGCCATAACTTTTTTATTTTTCTAATTACATAGACACATGAGGACTTTTATTTTGTGGGACAAGATTTAGTTTCTTTTTTTGTCATTCACCGTACTATAGAATATACTGAGAATCTGCAACAAAATTTCTAAGTGGTGTAAAATGTGAAAAAAAACGTACTTGCACCATGTTTGTGGGAGTTTTGCTTTTAAGTTCAATCTTCGGTATGAATGATGTGTTTTCTGTATTCTACAGGTTGATAAAAATCTGGCAATACTAAACATGTAGGGTTCTCGTTATGTTTTGGTACCGTAAAAAAAAAAATCCTCATTCATTTAGGCACCGCGACCCTTTTTTCTGCGGCGTCTAAAGGGTTAAACAACACAGAATGGAGCCTGCTCCATCCTGTGCTGTCATATGTCAGTAAGGGGTTGCAGCTAGCCAGGCAGGATAATGAGCTGCAGGAGTTACCTGCTGCTTGTTGGACAACAGACAGAGCAAAGACCAGATTCTGTCACTAGGATCAAAGGGAAAGTTACTGAAACAGGAGAAGCAGGGAAACTTGTGTGACAGGTACATGGAGTTTTCTTGCAGGAGAAGCAACAGGAAGTGGACATATAGACAATGGGTCATCAGATCACTGAAGCAGATCAGGATATAACTTAAGCAGACCAAGACATAACAAAAAAAGGAACATCCATCTCACCAATATGAAACAAATGAATACTTGCGCGGATCCCGCCCGACGAAGCATAGTTCAAAGTTTCCAATAGAAGAGTCTGATCCAGCAAGTAGAGAAAATATAAAAGTAATCTTCTTCATTGGAAACTTCGTAAAAACAATATAAAAAAACAATGTGCTACACCAGAGACATTGGAAAGCCTATGTGTTTCAATCTATACAGATCTTAATCATAGCATCTTTATCATTGCTATGATTAATATCTGTATAGATTGAAATGCGTAAGCTTTTCACTATCTCTGTTTGTCTTACTGCTTTTGTGAAGTTTCTAATAAAGATGATTATTTTTATATTTTCTCTACTTGCTGGATCAGATTTTTCTATTGGAGACCAAGACGTACCAGTAGATTATACCCCTAAAGATTAAATTCACAAAATGTTGAAAAAAAGCTGGAGTGTTACTCAGACCATCACCAAGAACTCATGCCAGGTTTAATTGGAATAAAGTTGCAGGTCTCTTATGCATCATTTAGGTCAATCTTTTTAAATCCATTGAACAGTTCTGAGGTGAGTAGAAGTGGGTGTCGATTCTTCACTATGATCTTCATCAGGCCGTGGTAGATGAAGCATGGCCTTAAAGAATCCAGCTTCTTCTGGAGACAAGGATTCCTAAATAAACCCTCTCCAGGTTAACTTTAATGTAGGCTGGCAATGAAACAGGGCAGGTATGAGAGCATTGGAGTTGGACCAGAACATGACCACCAGAGCTGAGTTAGAATGGAGTCACCAGAGCTGAGCCAGAATAGAGTCACCAGAGCTGAGCTGGAACATGGATATAGGGCTGGTAGACAAAGACATGGGATTGTGTAGTGTACAGGAGAAGGTGGTAAAATACACTACTAAGGTTTGAAAATGTTTAATAATGATTACTAGTTACTGCACTATTATTATACACTATAAGTGTTACCAAATGTTTATTGACTTATAGTTTACCCCTGTATTCAGCCAATAGCTTATGTACATGTCTGCAAAAAAAGTATGGTCATGCTGTTTTGTAGAAATGTAACCAGTCATAGTCACGTAGAGCTAGTGGCAGGAAATGTCATGACAACCAGACACAGAGAGATTGGGGGGAGTAGACGGTTATATAAGACAGGTAAATTTAGTGTTCTTGGTCTCTGCAGTGTGTTCTTATCTGGAGTTATCATCATCATCGTCTCAAGCTGTCAGTGGTGCAATCCATCATGCCAACCTGACATGGGCTATGATGTCCCTGGGCTCAGGGTGCTGCTTTAACCCTTTTATTTCCCTAGCTGCATGGGAATGGACCAAGAGAATGAGGAAAAGCATATTCTAATGGAACAAGGTCACAGATGGGCTAATCAGGACTTTAGGTCCTTAGGATACTTGTGAGGTAAAGATTTAGCCCCACCAGACCTCATACCCTCTGGGACCAAGTTAGCATCTGGCCCAGCCCAAAATCCCAAGATATTAGGATTGTCCAGTGCATGTGGGCATCAAGGCGAACTCCACGTTTGACTTCTGGAAATCGCTCATAAGGGATTTTAATTAAGGGAATCACTGTTCCTGTCACTAGTCTACTGAGTGGTTTGGACTGGCTGTGAAGAGAAATGTAATTCTGGAATGTGACACACTCCTGTGTGTTTGTAAGATCTGCCATGAAAAGTAAAGGAGGCCTCTGCTGACATTTGAAAACGTTATTTCTGCACCGCACACCATAGGCACCTCACACACCATCTAATGCAGGCAGTGGAGGGAGAGACCACCACCAGAGTGTGCCCCGGGGGAACAGCTTCCACCATCATCATCTAAAGTGCAGACCCCCTGTTCACTGGTGCCAGCGCCAGGAGAGCATGAGGGGCGCAGTTGTGAGTTTTAAAGCCGCTGTGACCAGAGCAGTGAATTCTAAGGCTACTACTGCTTCTGCCCTCTCTTCTGCCATCCTCTGGCCCGGTCTCACCACACAGTTGGAGAAACAGAGCTGGAAGGAGAAGACAATGACTGACAGGTATAGACACATGACTAAAGAACAACTAAGACCAGTATTAATATCCAGAAAGGTTAACAAAAAGCAGAATAAAGGATTATGATGGGTTAAGACCAGAAAATATCTTGGAAAGAGAGTCCATGGGTTATAGGAGCAGGACAGAGCTAGAACATGTACTTTACTGTGCAGGCAATCAGGAAAGAATAAGAGAACCTGCTGGGTTTATGTAGCAGATCCCTATAAGCCATCAGAAACAGAGGTCAGAGTCAGGTAGCATTAACTCTTGCTGGTGTAACCAGTCGTCTTGCTGGTGTAACCAAAACAGAACAGAAGCAACTTGAATAGGCCACAGGGATCAAAGGACCTGCTGTGAGCAGAGGAGAGTATTCTGCAGTGTGATGAACATGCTGTTCCTTACATGACCAGTTTTACAATAATCAAAATTATTTCAGTGGAAAAAGTGTTGAAGAAGTGGAAACGACAAATTCTAATTGTTCATTGCAAATCATAGTTTCCCAAAGATTGATTTTACTTTGGGAATGTCATTTTTTTTATTCTTTACCAAAATCTCGACCTTGTTTGACACCATCATCAAGTAGAATATTCCAGATTAAATATTTTTTAGACTGCATTGCATCAACCTGTCATTGGATAATTGGAACATGTTGTTTTCTTTCAAGATTGTCAGAGTTAATGGATTCGGAGTTAATTGGATTAAAAACATCAAGATTTATCAATCCAAGAGAATGTTTGGTCAACTGGAATACGATAAACTGAATGTCATGCTTGGACTATTGAGCTTTGTCTCCGTGAGTTCATTATTTGTCCTTAAAAACTGATTGCAAACAAAAGACAGTGGAAAGTTAGGCAAATTGCTGGTACTAGGGTTGCTAATGAGCTGCTGACTCCAAGGGCCACCGCTCCATACAAATCCTTCTTGACCTCTTCTCTGCCTTTGACATGTTAATTATTCTGTTCTCACGATATTGGATTTTCCTTGTCTTTTTATCTGACAATACAAATTTGATCTAATAATGATTTAATATATATGGAGGCCTCCTGACTCTCCTGATTAAAGATAACAGGGAAGGGATGTATTGGTATTCTTTATGCCAGCATGCCTAATACATTGTTCCTGTTGGAGATAAGTGTCTGGCAGTGGCTTTTTCCCTTCTTCCCATTGAAATTAACATTCATATTCGGCCAAGCTAAGCATGCAAGTTTATAGTGGAATAAGGTGAGGTAACCATTGGTTATATGGACATTCAGCTCACAGCTATTGTATATAGCCAACTTAAAGAGATTTTTACATTTGACTATTTCACAGAGCCTGCTCTTCACAGCCAGCTTAAGACTCTTACTTTCTATTTAGGCTGTGGGTGATTCTACAGTTTCAGGCTCCCACTTCTCTATCAGACTGTGGGCGGTTCTACAGCTTCAGGCTCCCACTTCCTGTTCAGGCTGTGGGTGGTTCTACAGTTTCAGGCTCCCACTTCCTGTTCAGGCTGTGGGCGGTTCTACAGCTTCAGGCTCCCACTTCCTGTTCAGGCTGTGGGTGGTTCTACAGCTTCAGGCTCCCACTTCCTGTTCAGGCTGTGGATGGTTCTACAGCTTCTGCCTCCCACTTCATGTTCATGGTGGGCATGCTTCTACAGCTTCAGGCTCCCACTTCCTGTTCAGATTGTGGGCGGTTCTACAGCTTCAGGCTCCCACTTCCTGTTCAGGCTGTGGGCGGTTCTACAGCTTCAGGCTCCCACTTCCTGGTCAGGCTGTGGGGGGTTCTACAGCTTCAGGCTCCCACTTCCTGTAGAGGCTGTGGGCGGTTCTACAGCTTCAGGCTCCCATTTTGTGTTCAGGCTGTGGGTGGTTCTATAACAGTAACTGATATTTAAGCTCTGTTATTCCTAGCTAAGCCTGTTAGAGGGACATCGGTGATATAAGGGTTTTAAAAGCAAGGCTCGCGGTTACAGAGATTTGAAGGCTTAAGGTTTGTAAGAAACACAAACATGTAAGAGACATAAACAAGCTCCTGTACTGCTGATAAGGCACAGCAGGAAGTGATGTAACCATCTTAGCCATGGCTGCTAGGGCAGAGAGAGGTGGTTAGTAACCTAGGAAAGCTGGTGCTCACAAGCAGGAGATAAGATCTGATTTAGCTTCATTTCAGAACAAGAACAGAACAGCAGTATATTTGGTAATAACCTCTGCCTACCTATTTAAAGTTTGTCAGTGTGGTGATAATAAATAAGAACGAAAAAACAGCTCACCATATCCTCCTCATGGAAAAACGACTGGGGATTCCTTGGTGCACGAACCAATCACCCGGCCACAGGTGTAGCAAATCCAGGAAACAGCGTGAGACAGGTGGTTCAGCACTCCATAGATAAAAAACATTAACTTTATTGTCCCATAGTAGAAAAAATAAAATCAAAGAACAAACATGGTAAAGCTATTGACGCGTTTCGGGTCTACATTGCAGAGAGGACCCTTAGTCATAACACCGACTAAGGGTCCTCTCTGCATATGTAGACCCGAAACGCGTCAATAGCTTTACCATGTTTGTTCTTTGATTTTATTTTTTCTACTATGGGACAATAAAGTTAATGTTTTTTACCTATGGAGTGCTGAACCACCTCTCTCACGCAGTGTGGTGATAATACCCCTTTAAGGCTGGTGTCCCACGTTGCAGTTTTGCAAAAAAAAAAAATTTTTTAGGGTGAATATTTTGCTGCTTGCTTCCTAACAATAAGTACATCAGTGCAGCAATACAGATTAAACTGATGACTGCTGTGACCATCACTTTGTTTAGAATTTAGAATATCTTGTTGGTTTTCAGCCATACTGGAACACAGGCATTAATCTCTGTGCAGGTGTCATCAGCTTTCTGGGTTGTCAGTGATCAACATGTGCTGAGGACATAAAGGCAGCAGGAGATTACAGCAGAGCAGCCGCCTCCTGTCAGGAGACACTTAGCTATCAGCACTGCCAGACACTCATGTCTTCCTGGAGGAGCGGCCAAGACATTAGTGTCCTGAGGGAAGACAGGCCGCTCCTTTAATATTATTTTTATTATAATTTTTTTTTAGGGATTACATTCATAAGATATATGGAACAAGTACAATGATGATGATAAGTGACTAACAACTGGTACAGAGGGGGAGAGGATCCAGCCTGCAAAGGTTTATAATCTACAAGGAGGGAGGGGAGAGACAGAAGGTGAGGGGTAGACATACTTGGGGGGTGGAGTAGTGACAACAGGGGTCTCCTACGTTATAGGCTACCCTGAAGACATGGGTTTCCTGGCTGGTTTTGAGGTTAGTGAGAGTGGGGGAGAGTCTGATGTGTTGGGGCAGTGAGTTCCAGAGTATGGGGGAAGCACGAGAGAAGTCTTGGAGATGGTTGTGTGAGGAGCTGAAGGGAGAACAGAGAAGAAGGTTTTGTGAGCAGTGGAGATTGTGGAAGACATGATGATACCTCCCAAGTATCCCTATTTTGGAGGGACAGTCCCTATTGTTAACCCTTGTCCCTCTTAGCTCTATAAACTTCCCTCTTTTTCATTTGGGAAAAAGATTTACGTCAATATACTGACCGTATTGCAACATTGGATACAATGCAATCATGGAAATGTGTCATCTAAAAAGTTGTCATGTATGTGTTTAGATGTGGTTAGAGGGGTGTCTTAGTGTGATGTCGTGTGTTGGGTTGTGGTTGGAGGTTTGGCCTGATGTGCCCCTCTTTGCAGTCTCTAAAAGTTGGGAGGTACGAATGAGTGTCCGACAGCTCTGAGAGCTTAGACGACAAAGTGCAATTATTTTGGCAAACACAACATTAGGAAAGGATTTTCTGTTCTGATGGCACCCGATGTCTGAAGTGTGACACCACAAAGAGCAGAACGTTTTGACCTGTTCACATTGTAGCAGTCATGTGAGGTGGTCTTAGTTGCAGTGGTGCTGCCCTTGTAGGTGGAAAGTATAGACAGAATAGAAGATGCTGATGGCATCGCCCAGTCTCCAGTTTACCGCAGGCTCTGTGGTTGGCGTGGGGCCCGGCAGGACAACAGGGATTGCAGTGTTCATGGGCCAGTCGTTTGACATCACCACTCAAGAAGTGAACGGCTCAAGTGAGATGATGGCTGCTGTACCCAAGAGCTGATCATAGAGACAGGTGTAAAGAGGAGACCAGGAGACTGCACCGGCAGCATCAGCATTGGAAAAGGGGGAAGTATAGAGGAAAGTGTGTGTATTTTTGTTTTATTACCCTGCTCTACCACATTATTATTTTTTACATTTAAATTGGAAAACCCTTTAACTGCTTGTCAGCTGCCATTGACCATAAACGTCTGGACGGTGGCTTTATACCTCTGCATGGAAGTCCAAGAACACTGGTTGTGCAGCCGCTTGAGTGGAGAGCCGGCTGTCAGCTTTAGCCGGGCTCCCCACTGAGAAAACAAGGATGGTTTATCAACGCCCCTGTCTTCCAGATCGCTCTATATACAACACTCAACAAGCACCGTATATACAGGAAACCTTTTGCTTCCTTGTTTCCCGGCGCGCACATGACCTCAGGAGCTCGGTAGTTACATATGCTTCTGGATCTAGACCCAGATCAGCTCTGTAGTAAGTACAAGAGGTTGCTTCTCCCTGTATCTCCCTTGTGACTGGGGCTAATATACCAGCCTCAGTTACAGGGGAGAAAAAAATAGTGATGCAAAAATACCCCTCAGAGGTCTTTATCTGACCTTATGGATGGCACTATATGTAAAATAAAGTAAAATAATGAAAACACACAAAAAAAATTATTAAAAAAAACATTAATGGGTATATCAGGTCTTTCAAGCCTTGAGGGCCATCATGGTCTCCTAGCAATGGATGGATTAAGACTTAAAGTTGCAATCAAAATGATCCAATCCCCCGTGCAAATTAGGTTTATTTGTAAAAATTTATAAACTTTAAGCTATTTGCAAAAAATAAACAAACATAAATAATTTAAATAACTCAACACAACTAATATAATATTTCACAAAATGCCATTATTAATGACTACTGCAGGCTCAGAACAATTCACCCACTACATGATAACAAGCCTCTTTGGTAGAGCATCTTCTGCCATTATGACCTACTGCAAAGGTGATGCATAGCCAAACACCAGCTTCTGGAAGCGTCCATTTCTCAAGGGCAATGTCCTCCGGGTCACTAATATCTTGGGTTTGCATGCTGAAAACGGCTTCTTCAAATCCTCCAAAGATTTTCTGTGGGGTTCAAGTCAGGTGACTGTTACAGCCATATCAGAATCTTCCAGGACGTCTTCTGAAAACCAAGCTTTGGTGGACTTTGAGGAGTGCTTGGGATCAGTGTTCTTTTGGAAGGTCCTATGGCCCCCGAGCATCAGCTTCCTCACAGAGAACATGATGTTTTCTACTAGGATTGTCTGATTGACTTGACTGAAGAAACTGCAAATTGAAGAGAGTGCAGATTGGCAGTGGTGTATGCATGTAAATAATACTGATACAGATACATATTCTTTTCTTCTTAGCTGCCTGAGCTGCTTTTAAAAATATCTAGAGAGATACTTTACAGCAGCTTCATGGACATAGGAGCCTGTGAACAGGAGCAGATCCATTGACTTCTATAGGAGAATTTTCTAGGCTCTGTGACCAGGGAGGAAGTCAGTGTGCAGGGAGGGGGGCTCCTGATGTCAATAATGGATCCTATGTTATCTACACACATTGGTGTCACCTTTCATTCTTATCCTGCCTGTGCTGATAATGAGGAGACTGCGGAAAGAGGAAGTGTCAGACTATTATTAGGCCTAATGGAAAATGTGAAAATTGCCAGATTTAAGGCTCATCATGCTGCCGGGACTGATTGAATACTGGGCTTTCTGCCTTGGGAGCATGCACAGGAAATGCCGTGATGATATCACAAAGAAGTGCGGCTTGCTGGAGATTGTTTTTATAAGAAGTACAGTACGCCCCTTTTTCAGGAGTTGAGAAGAGTGAGGAGAACGGTAAGTAGGAGAAATGAGGTTGTGGTAGAACTCCATTAACCCCTTAAGCCGAACACCTGAAAAGTAGTTAAAGGGAACCTGTCACATAGGTTGTGCCCCCCTTGCTGAGGGCAGCACAAGCTAGTGTCAGACCTGCTGTTTCCAGCCCTGTGTCCCTTATTCTGTAAGATGCAGCAGTTTTAGAGCATTTACCACTCAAATCTTATTCATGAGCAGGTGTTAGCTCCACCCACCAAAGGCTAGCTCCGCCCACTGACAGCTATTCACATGTTTCTACCTATTCAAAGTAATAGGTTCGTCAGTTGAGGTGGGCCTGGCTAGTCTCAGGTGGGCGGGGTTTGAAAAAAACTGACACTCTGAAGGACTCTTCGAATGACTCTTGTGGCTGAAAACTGCAGATTTAAGCATTAAATACACGAAAACTACAGCATCTTACAGAATAAGGGACACAGCGCTGAAAACAGCAGTTCTCTCACTAGCTTGTGCTGTCCTCAGCAAGGGGGGCCATAATCTATGTGACAGGTTCTCTTTAATGAACATTTTTTAGTGTGTGTCTTCTTGCGTTTCAACAGTTGTAACTTTTCTATTTTTTCAATGACGCAGTTGTATGAGGCCTCGTTTTATTCAAGACAAGTTGTACTTTATGGGGGAATAGTTTAAATTCACTTATAAATAATTGCAGAATTTTCTTTTTTTCAATTTTTTTTGTTTTTTTAAACTTTTTTTACACCATTCACATTTCACACTTAATAACATGTTAGATGAATTCTACAGGCTATTACAGTCGTGTGGATACCTAATATGTGTAGGGGCTTTTTTTTGTGTGTGTAATGTAGGAACAATTATTTTTTATTAAATATTTATTTTTATTTTATTATCTTTTTTAATTTTTTTACATTTTTTTATGTTTTTTTACTTTTTTTTAATCCCATGAAGGGAGAACTGTGTTACTTTTTTTTTTTTTTTTTTACACTTAGTAATGTATTAGCATATTCATATATGCTAATACATTATAATCTGTGTCAGTCTGACACAGGCAGTGATCAGGACAGCACACAGGCTGTCCTAATCACTGGCTTCTTACACAGAGAGCTCTGGGGCCACTCTAGGTCCCCAGGGCTGAGTGTGCAGCCATTCCCCGGGCTCTGTCAGGTCACCGGGTGTCCCGATCACCTGACAAAGCAGGCAAACCCTTTGATTGCGCTGCGGTGACGAACTGCGACAATCAAAGGGTTAAAGCACCGGGGAGAGGAGGTACCCCCGCTCCACGGCGCTTGCAGGAGCTGCCCTGGGATCAGGGCTGAGTACTACAGCCCCGATCTCAGCGTTGCTTTGGCGCCCATAGCCACAAACGCAGATGTCTGCAGTGACGCCAAAAGACGTCGCTGCAGACCAATGACCTGCACCAGTCTATGTCAAAAGTCGGTGGGCGGTTGTTAAGGAGTTAAGGACTCTTTTACTGATCAGGACCCTACAGATACAATATGGTCTTTTCTAATAAGTAGTGAATAGTTTAGAGATAAGGCAGTTCACAAACCATATAGTAGAAACAAGCCAGCCCAAAGATACTCCTTGTGCAAATTGCTAACAATGCACGGATGCACAATCCAAGAATTGGCAATGTACAGTCTAGGTAAATATACGGATATCCAGCACGTTGCAAAAAATGATCGGCCAATGAAAATATGCAAAGACAAGAGGTGAAGCACTCACCAGTCAAAAATAGCAAAAATGCTCAGTGGCACAGGCATAGAGGGAGACATAGCGCTGACGCTTTTCGGGCTTAAAGAACAAACATGCCCTTACTCGCTATGAGTAAGGGCATATTTTCATTGGCCGATCATTTTTTGCAACGTGCTGGATATTCGTATATTTACCTAGTTCACAAACCATACATCCAATTCCCATAGATACTTTATCTTGGTTGGGAACTGAAGCCTTGATTAAATACCAGTTCTAGTACAATCATTGTATGTTGAAACCATTTTAGGTTCAGAGTATAACAGTACAGGACATTTAGTACTGCACTGTACTGTAGAGAGGCGCTATAGACCACCAATCACTGCCTGCACCTCACTAATACATGTAAGAGCAGTACAGGAAAAAATGTAGTACAAATCACTGTCCCCTTAAAAGTAGAGAAGAGGGCGAAAAAGAGACCGACCAATCACTGCATGCACCTCACTAATACATGTAAGAGCAGTTACAGGACAAGGGGAAAGTCCCCCGGCACTCCGTACTGTAAAGAGAGAGAGGAGCTACTAGACCACCAATCACTGCATGCACCTCACTAATACATGTAAGAGCAGTACAGGATATGTAGTACCACACTGTACTGTAGAGAAGCGCTATAGACCACCAATCACTGCCTGCACCTCACTAATACATGTAAGAGCAGTACAGGACATGTAGTACTGTACTGTACTGTATAGAGGTGCTATAGACCACCAATCACTGCCTGCACCTCACTAATACATTTAAGAGCAATACAGGAAATGTAGTACCGCACTGTACTGTAGAGAGGCACTAATAGACCACCAATCACTACATGCACCTCAGTAATACATTTAAGTGCAGTACAGGACATGTAGTGCCACACTGTACTGAAGAGAGGCGCTATTAGACTGCTGATGACTGCATGCACCTCACTAATACATGTAGTACCACACTGTACTGTAGAAAGGTGCTTCTAGACCGCAAATCACTGCATACACCTCATTTATACATATAAGAGCAGTACAAGGCATGTAGTACTGCACTGTACTGTAGAGAGGCCATACTAGACCACCAATCACTGCATGCACTGCATTAATACAGGAGTTTTACAAGTAAAATGTTGATGATAATTGGTTGGATCTTCCATCAATCACATCTGCAGTAGATTAGCATTGTTGATGACATTGTATGGGGATTGTGGTTTCAAGAAACAATGTCCCAGGAAAGAGCATTGTTTGGTGAGAATATTGTATCCTAAGGCCATTATAATTTGAGGGGACTCTGTATGCCAGCTTTGAACATAAATGCAACCTAGAAAAGAACAATGTATGTCTTCTGGCTTTCTCCATCAAATGAAATTATGTAGAAGGCACAATTGTTGGTATCCTTCCATTAAAGAAAGAAAAACCAGCAAAGGTCACTGAAATGTCAATGTCAAAAGTAATAAATTTAATAAAAGTCAACTAATGAAACTTATACATTGCATTAGAATGGTGGTTTAACTGGAAAAAAAAATTAAACTGATCTGGACAAAAATTATGGTACCACTAGGAAAGATTGAAAATAATTTGACCACAGGGACATGTTAAATTAAGGTGTGTCCTGTAATTAACATCATAGGTGTCTTAAAATGTATAATCTGTCAGTCTGCTTATTTAAAGGACAAAAAGTAGTCACTGTGCTGCTTGTTATTCTGGTCTGTACCACACTGAACATTGATTAAAGGAAGCTAAGGAGAGAGTTGTCTCAGGAGATTAGAAACAAAATGTGTTAAAAGTAAAGGCTATAAAAGCATCTCCAAACTTGATGTTTCTGTTCCTAAACCCAGAATAACTTCCAAAGAGATTAGAGGTTAACTCTAAGGTTAAGATACATCAGTGTCCGATCGCACCATGCGTGACTGTCTTTTCCAAAGTGAACTAAACGTAAGACAACAGAGGAGAAAACCAGTGTTAGGAGAAAATCACAGAAAATGAAGATGGAAATTTTCCAAAATGCATATTGACAATCCACAAAGTTTCTGGGAGAATATCCTTTGGACAGATGGGACAAAACTGGATCTTTTTGGCAAGTCACATCAGCTCTATGTTAACAGATACAAAAATGAAGCATACAAAAAAAGAACATTGTACCTACTGTGAAACATGGAGGAGGTTCATTTATATTTTGGGGATGCTTTTCTGCATCTGGCACAGAGTGTCTTGAATCTATGCAGGGCATAATGAAATCTCAAAAATATCAAGGTATTCTGGAGTGAAATTTGCCGCCCATTGTCAGAACGCTTGGTCTGAGTAGCAGGTCATGGATCCTCCATCAGGAAAATGGCCCAAAACACAGCTAAAACATCCAAGAATGGCTAAGGGCAAAGCATGAACTATTCTGAAGTGGCTTCTATGAGCCCTGATCTAAATCCTATTGAACATCTGTGAAAGGAACTGAAACCTGCAGTCAGGAGAAGACACCTTCACACCTGAGACAGCTGGAGCCGTTCACGAGGAATGTACCAAATGCTTGTGGACAGAGCAGTGAGAGTTACAGAAATTGTTTATTTGCAGTGATTGCCTCTAAAGGGCACCATCGTTGTGTTTCATTTGTTTTTCAAATTTTTTGGTTTATCCACAAAAGCAATGTCTGATTTTCATTAGTTGATTTTTAGCAAATATAAATTTATTATTACTTTTGTCAGTTTTAAGTTATTTAGTGACCATTTTGGGTTTTTCTTTCTTTAAACCCTTCGTGACATTGGACATCTGGGTACGTCTGATGTGGGAAGGTGTTTCCACAAATGGACGTACCCCTATGTCCTAATCATTGTGCGGACTCACAAGCAGATCCTGCGCGATCGCTGTATGAAACCAGCTATGTATCACAGATGGCTTTATATGCTAGTAAACATCGTTCTCAGTAGATTAACCCCTTAGTTGCCTTGGTTTGACAGTAAGACAGAGGGAGGGAGCTCCCTCTGTCTCCATTGGCACAACACCATGCGCCATTATAGGGTGCCTATGGTCTCCATGACAACCCGAAAGCCTAAAAAAGGTGATGATGATTGACAGTTATAATACAACGCAATTCAAGCATGGACTGCACTGTATTATACCAGTGATCTAACAATCAGTAAAAAAACTGTAAAAAAAAATAAAAAGTAAAAAACACACACACACGAACACAAAAAGTAAATCACACACTGCCCTTTCCCAAAAAAATCTAAAATACAAAGTACACATATTTGGTATCAGCAAATAACAAGATAAGTAAAGATATCTCTAACTCAGTATGATGTACCGTCTCAAATCAAACATTAAACACTGGAAAAATAGACGTAAAACTTAACCTTTAATGGTCTAGTAAAATATGGACTAGCATTGGTGTCCTTATTGACTATATCTATATGTGACCCTACTGCTTACATATACTCCGTTGTCCCCTGAGGAATTCCTGTAGAACTTAGGAAGGAAACGCGTCGGGACTTTTTTTTGTGGGACTTTGGATTAGTATCTTTTGGGCCCCAGTTTATCAGGGAGTAACAAGGCGTTATAGTCAAACTTCCGGGTGGGGCTGTCCTTATTGGGACATTGTCCTCATATTGTTTGATAGGCAGTCTGTAGCATAGGGTGTAATAGGGTTATTCTGGCCCCCATACCTTTTAGATTAGTATTGATCTATTTAGTGTAAGTAATTAACCTGCACAATGAACGCTGTGAAATAAAAATTACATGATGAATTTTTGTTTATCCCACTCTACATAAAATGGAATAAAAAGAAATCTAAAAGTCAACAAACCCTTAAGTGGTACCAACATCAGTTTGTCCTGCAAAAAAAGCCTTTACACAGCTCCTTATATAGAAAAATAAAGAAGTTACGGCTACCAGAATACAACGATGCATAAACATTGTTTTACACAATAAAAACATGTGTTACTACAACATAAAAACATTATATAAATTGGGTATCACTGTAATCTTATGACCCCCACAGAGTAAAGTAAATACTACCACAGAATGAGCGATGTAAAGAATATATAGTAAATAAAAAAACACTACCAGGATTGCTTTATTTTCTTCATCCTGTCTCCTAAAAATTAATTAAAAGGTGATCAAAAAGTCATGTATTCCCCAAAATGGTACCAATAAAAATGTCAACTGATCCCACAAAAACAAGCCCTTACACAGCTCCATACACAGAAAATAAAAAGTTACTGTTCTCAGACTATGTTCTGTTTTAAAGGGGTCTGGCCACCATACATTACACCATAATCCTGGTGTGATGTTCCCATATGAAGGCCTCTTCATGGCATTTCCCACATGCTGTCCAGACCAATCTCCGGCTATCATTGTTTTTGTAATAAAAGTGGGACTCATGATGGTTTGTGTCAACACTACTTGCCGTCATAGGCTTAGGTGTGACATCCAAGTTCTTGCAGTACAGAATAGATCTCTACATCCCACAGCTATGAGCTAGGTACTTACAAATTTGCAGTTATTAGCAATGCCTGCTACTTCCTCAATTTACAGAACCTTATGGCTTGTCCTTCTCTGTTCTGCAATTTAAATGTTGAGGAGTGTAAATCAGTATCTCCTCCTATTCATGACAGAATATACATTGCTTTCATTTAAAAGAGTATTCCCACCTCAGACATTTATGCAATATTTCCTGGTACCTCGAAACATCAACCAAGTTGGCCCGTGAGATGGATAGAACTGAAAATGGCAGTCATAAGCAACTGGACACAGGTTCGGACTGGCCCACAGGGAATAGGGGTAAGCCCGGTGGGCTCCTGGGCTTAGTGGGCCCTTGGGTATTGGCATCGTCCTGCTTTTCAGAGAGTGGCAGAGAGAGGCAGAAATCAAGAGGAAGAGTGCGAGATTCATGTGTAGTATGTGCAGTCATGTACAGTGACTGTAGAGTGAGCCCCAAGAATCAACTCCACTGGTGGGCCCCAAGAATCAACTCTACTGGTGGACTGCAAGAATTAACTCCACTGGTGGGCCTCAAGAATCAACTCCACTGGTGGGCCCCAAGAACCAACTCCACTGGTGGGCCCCAAGAATCATCTCTACTGGTGGGCCCCAAGAATCAACTCCACTGGTGGCTCCAAGAATCAACTCTACTGGTGGGCTCCAAGAATCAACTCCACTGGTGGGCCCCAAGAATCAACTCCACTGGTGGGCCCCAAGAACCAACTCCACTGGTGGGCCCCAAGAATCAACTCCACTGGTGGGGACCTAGAATCAACTCCACTGGTGGGCCCCAAGAATCAACTCCACTGGTGGGCTCCAAGAATCAACTCTACTGGTGGGCTCCAAGGATCAACTCCACTAGTGGGCCTCAAGAATCAACTCCACTGGTGGGCCCCAAGAAAAAACTCAACTGGTGGGCCACAAAAATCAGCTCCACTGGTGGGCCCCAAGAATTAACTGCACTAATGGGCCTTCAGAATAAACTCCACCTCAGTCCAACACTGTCTGGACACCCTGGACCTAAGGAGCCACCACTCAGTGAAGTTGAAGGAAAAGAGAGAGAAGACAATCACCAACAAGATCTATGCATAGCATAGTTGCCAACCCTCCTGTTTTGGCGGGTCACTCCCGCTAATGGGGTATTTTAGTGTGCGTGCGAGGTGTGTGTGTATTTCAGTGTGCGTGCGAGGGGTGTGTGTGTGTATTTCAGTGTGCGTGCGAGGGGTGTGTGTGTGTATTTCAGTGTGCGTGCGAGGGGTGTGTGTGTGTATTTCAGTGTGCGTGCGAGGGGTGTGTGTGTGTATTTCATTGTGCTTGCGATTTGTGTGTGTGTATTTCAGTGTGCGTGTGAGGGGTGTGTGTGTATTTCAGTGTGTGTGCGAGGGGTGTGTGTGTGTATTTCAGTGTAAGTGAGGGGTGTGTTTGTGTGTTTCAATGTGTACGAGGGGTTTGTGTGTGTGCTACGGGTGTGTGTGTGTGCAAGGGGTGTGTGTGTGTGTTTGAGTCTGTGGGGGAGGGGTATGTGTGTGTATTGCAGTGTGTGTGGGAGGGGTGTGTGTTTGAATGTGCAAGGGTTGGAGTTGCCCACTGATCTTCTGTCCCTTGCTCCTGGCCCCTGTGGTCTGTCTCTGGCGGTCTCAATGGGCAGGAGACAGGCCACAAGGGGTAGAAGTTGCCCTCTGCTCCCTTTCTCCTGCCCCTTGCGATCTATCTTTGGCGGCTGCAGGGGGGGCTGGATACAGATCGCAGGGGGCAGAAGTTGCCCCCCTTTTATCCTGTTCTTTGCTCCTGTCTCCTGCCCCCTGGGGTCTGTCTTTGGCAGCTGCAGAGGGCAGGAGTCAGGCCGCAGAGAACAGACTCTGGTGATTGCCTATGGCAATAGCCTATTCAGCATCCAGGAAAGCTGGGTGACACTCCATTACCCAAAGGTGGCACCCAGTATTCCTATCATGGAAAGCTGGATGTTACCTGTGAGTGATGGGTGTCACCCAGCTTTCCTGGATGCTGAATAGGGTATCCAGCCTATGTGTATGAGTGCAATGTTTGTTTATTTACAGGTTTCCCCATTTGGACTACGTCGGATTCCGTGGACTACGTCGGATCAACTTGGATCTATTTTTTTCAATAAAATGGTTAAAGAGGGCTGGGTCGGGGGTGTTTATTTAAAAATAAAATGTTTTTTCTTTGCAACTGTTTGTGTTTTTTTTTCATACAATTCCAGTGATAGTGGTGTAAGGTAACTGACAGATGCCTCTTCATTAATATTGCTCGGGCTTGGTGTCAGCCAGTGGTGTTTCTTGTTGCCCAAGGCTGATACTAACCCCATGTTACTATTACCCCAGTACCCAACGCACCAGGGGTACTGGGAAGAGCCGGTAACCGTCAGAAGTGGACCCTCTAATGTGAGGGTCTGCTTCTGGATCAGCTGCAGGCTGGTATTTTTAGAATGGGAAGAGACCAGTAGCGATGGTTCTTCCCATTCTGTTAGTATCAGGCTGCTGCTGTCGGTTTTACCCTTGCTGGTTATGGAACTTGGGGGGGACCCCAAGTCATTTTTTTTCTGAAAATGTATTTATTTAATGAGGATCTGCACACGGGCATCCACTGTAATGATTACAGGAGGTACCCAGTTTAGGATTCTCAATAATTAAATTATATTTGAAAATAAAATAAGACGTGGGGTCCCCTCCATTTTCCATAACCAGCCAAGGTGAAACCAACATTTGCAGCCTGCTAATATCAGAATGGGAAGGTCCATTAACACTGGTCCCTTCTCATTCTAAAAATACCAGCCTGCAGCCGCCCCAGAAGCAGACCATCACATTAGGGGGTCCGCTTCTGATGGTTACCGGCTTTTCCCAGTACCCCTGGTGCTTTAGGTACTGGGGCAATAGTTAAACGGGGTTAGTGTCAGCCTAGGGATGACAAAAACTACTGCTGGCTGACACCAAGCCCGAGCGCTAGTAATGGAGAGGCGCCATAAAACTGAAATTAAATGGAAAAAAACCATACACAAATTACACAAAAAACTTTTATTTAAATAAACACTCCCCGACATCAGCCCTCTTTCACCATTTTATTGAAGAAATCAATCCAACGTTGGTCCAACATAATCCAATGAATCCGACATAGTCCAAAGTGGAAACTGTATGAATATAAGAACAATAAAAAAAAAATGACAGTACAAAACTCCATCTCCTGCATCCCCTGCAGATCATTCCTGCAACTGATCTTTTGGGGGTGCAGGGTACGGAGTTCAACCTGTACAATATTATTCTGGGGAGTGCAGGCGCAGCCATAGCATAATCTCCAGAGGGATGGTCCTATGCTCCCCCAAAGAGATTGTAAGCTGTGCTCTGTACTCCTCTCTCCTACCACTCCCCATCATTGTGTTATGCATCCTAGTACCAACACAAAATACAACACCACCATCACCCCATAAACCTTCCCCTAATACTCCATATGTCCTCTCACCTCCACTTATAAACCCCATAACCTTCTCATCTATTACCCCGTAGTCCTCTCACCTACACCTATCACTCCACCTATCGCCCCATAACCTTTCCACCTACACCTACCACCCCATAACCTCCCACCTGTCACCCCATGTCGCTTGTACAGAGGTGCCTACAGGTAGGGAAGTGCTGAAAAAATAGTATTCTAAGGTGTTTATGTGGTAAATTTTGCAGGGACGAGTTGTGGTCGGAAGAAGTCATCTGGACAGGATGGAGAAGAAAAGAGAAAGATAACAATTCCAGTCACAGGAGACGTCTCCGGTGAGTCCCTACATTTTACTGCAATGTAAAACACTTAAATGTCTGCAGAGCCGTGTACACTGGTTGTCTACCAAATGTTTTAAACACTGTATGGTAGAGATATTGATTGTAATGTCAAGGTTTAGGTGTAGGCACAGTTTGGTGATATCTCCCAGCTTTCTTGGATGCTGAATAGGCTAACCGACAGTCCAGGAAAGCTGGGTGATGCCAAAACCCTAGTTTAGCTTTCATCCAGATTCGTAACACAGTTAGGTGGCGTAGGTGTGGCTTTTTCAAAGGGGGCGTGTCTCACCAACAAGAGGGGTGTAATTGTGCAAATTTTTGCCTTGCTGCACCTTCAACTCTACCCCTTTACTGCTTTCGAAAGTTGGCAAGTATGATGTATAGAGTCATAAAATCATAAACACTGTACTGAAAACCCTGAAGACTCTAACAGAAGATAAGATATTCTGAATAAATAAAGACCAAGGTCACAAGCAAAGGAATATATACTATAAAGTAAAACCATGCAGGTACAATGGGACATAAAGAGAGAAGAGGCTCAGCCCTGGAAGGCCCTATCCTCTTTGGTACTGAGTGAAGGGAACCTATGTAGGACCCTCTCCAGATAAACTGCTTGAGGGTAGGGCCTAGTCCTAATGGGGAAAAAAATTATACCTGGATGACACAACCCAGCACCATAATAAGGAGCTGATTTTGTTATGGACCCCCTCACTTTTTGTTCACCACTGGTCACCAGAGGTCAGAGAGGATAGAACAAGAATTAGTAATTCATTTTTTTCCATCAAGGATAGTTAAGTATGTAGAAATATTTTCTTCTATATCCTTGGTATATATTGTCGGTTGACAGTATTTGGAAATCATGCTTCATTTATCAGGGATTTATCTCTTGGAAGAAGCTCCTGATCAAATAGCAGAAATTCTCCTGCAGTCCCTTATCTGAAATGATGAACAGTTTGACACCCTGAATCAGATGTAAATTATTTAAATGATGTGCTGCTGACAATTCTCAATATACTTAATCATCATTTAATTGCAAAACGCTGGTAATGACTTGCCTTCCAGAGTAAATGTGAGGACGCTGAACTTCACCCCTCAGTGATCTCTGTTTACGAGCAGTTCGCCCTGGTGACTTTTTGAAGCATGTTTCCTTCTACCCATTTCTTTTTACAAATGATCCAGACTGACTGATATTTGATGCATAAAATGATGTTGTGACCACAAGCTCAGCTTCTTTCTCTCTATCATATAACCCTATATATCACAGATTCTCTCCTCTATCACATAACCCTATATAGGTACTTCTTGTGCAGTCGAACCTCAGGAGAGGAAAAACAAAGATGGGGGGGAAAGACAAAAAAGGCGCACAGATCGTGTAGATTATAAAATATAAAATTCAAATTAAATGATTAAAACTGCTCACCTGAGCAAGTTGTACTATAGCATGGTACAACTCATTTTAATGCATGTATCCAATCCAAGAGCCGCTGTCCACTTTGATCCACTTATCCTTCCGCACAAAGAAGTCCAAGGATTGTATAAATAATACCGTGCTACAAAGTAGCTGCTATTCAAAGGATCCTAGCGCTCTGGTAACTGTTTGTATCAGCTCTGTTGAGCAGTACACATTATACCCCCAAAAATTTTTTAAAAGGTATATTTTATTGTGCACATATAGTTTAAAATACAAAATTACGTATAAAAACCCTAAAAACTCAACGCGTTTCGCATACCTCTCGTATGCTTCATCAGGAGTGACTGACCTTATAGCTCAATGGCTTATTTATAATAAAAACTTTGACAAATAGACCAACCCATTAACATATCACGAATGCCCTCCCCTTCACATATTACTGAATTAATTATATACAGTGTTCTCCAACAATCAACCGCCACTATAAAAATTGTATATAGTTTTACCTTAATGAATCAGGAATCTATTTCAGGAATCCCCATGCTAACGCTGCTTTCCGTCACAGGGATCATAGGCGGAAGTGCGTCACAGCCGCGTGTCACTTCCGCCCTCTCCAGCATTGCACGCATTGTATCCTACTGCGCATGCCCGGCTGGGTTTGAAGGGCGGAAGTGCATGTAAATCTCTATACACTCCTGCCCATACTAGCCATGGTGACCCAATGACCATTGCGCCTGCTCCGCAGCTCGTATATTAGCGGCGGTATGCTGCTAGCTATTTACTAACTTATCTTAATACCTTGTTATCTATTGCACCTATTTCGCAGTTAGTATATTAGTCATTGGCTCCTTACTGTGATCCCATTTTACATTGCATACTATTAAATTCAGAGATAAAATTTTTTTTTACTTATTACTGTATATTATTCTATGTAATTTCAATATACTAGACTATTCCCTTTTTACTCCCTTATCCTAGTATTAATAAACAACTTCCTGCACCTCATTTAGTCCATAGGGATTCAAGGTATTAAGTTTAAATATCCAGAAAGTTTCTCTATTTATAAGGGCCTGTAAACGATTAGGGACGTCCTCCTTGATATAGTCTATTGGTTGGAGTTTTAATTGATATTCGTTACCCTTATGTACTTCCTGTATATGACGGGGTAAACTATACAATAGATTTCCTTTTCTAATACTAAAGCGATGGTTGTTCATCCTTTGTGATAATTTTGTTGAAGTCCTTCCTATATACTGTTTCCCACAACCACATGTGATCAGGTAGACCACAAAACTAGAACTGCATGTCAACTGATGTTTAATTTTGTATACTTCTTTTGTGGCTGTGGAACAAAAAGTATCACCCACCTGTATCATTTTACAACATTTGCAGATGGGGAAACCACATGGATAGGCACCATTTTGGTTTGCTACAGTGCCATCACTTGAATTGCTGGCCTCGATCTTACATGGTCTTTGACGTGATGGTGCTAAAAGATTTTTTAGAGTGCCTGCTCTTCGGTAAGTGATTTTAGGGCATGGAGCTAAGTGGGACTTAAGTACTGGATCAGATAAAAGAACATCCCAATGTTTGGATAATATACCATATATATCTTGGTGCTGGGAGGAATAAGTAGTAATAAAATTATTTTTAAAAGGATTGGTATTCTCTTTTTGTTTCTGAACAACACAATCTTTTTGTGTCATCTTAAAAGCTCTTGCATTTGCATTTCGAACTAAATTCCTGGGGTAACCTTTTTGGATAAACCTCTCCTCCAAGATAGATGCCTGGTCCCTATAGACATCATCTAAAGTGCAGTTTTTACGGACCCTCCGGAATTGACCGAAGGGCACGTTCCGTGTCCATTTCTTGTAGTGGCTACTAGTAAAGTGCACATAGTTATTGGAGTCGACTGGTTTAAAAAATGTTTTTGATAAAATTTTTCCATTTTCACAATACAATAAAAGATCTAAAAATTGTATTTCATTTGAATTTATGTTGGATGTGAAAGTGATTCCCCAGGAATTCGAGTTCAAAAATTTTAAGAATGCATCGGCTTCCTCTTGAGTTCCACTCCAGATAAAAATAAGGTCATCTATAAATCGTTTAAAATAAACAATATTAGAACGAAATTTATTAAGATCAGAATAGATAAAAATGTCTTCAAAAAAACCCATAAACAGGTTGGCCAGCGATGGGGCAACCCGGGTCCCCATCGCCGTACCAACCTGCTGGTGATAATGAAGATCATCATATTTAAAAAAATTATTTTTTAAAATCATTTCTAAGCCCTCCAATATAAAATTCTTTCTTTCATCGTTAATAGTACTGTCATTTTCTAAAAATGACCCTACTGCCTGAATACCTAAATCATGCCTTATATTCGAGTAAAGGGCTGTAATATCCATTGTTATAAATAAATAAGACTCCTCCCATTGCATTCCAACTAGCTCCCTAATGACCTGGTCGGAATCTTTCAAATAACTTTTTAACTGGACTACATGTGGCTGTAATGCAATGTCAATATATCTCGATAAATTTGACAAGGTAGAATCGATTCCTGAGACTATAGGTCTGCCAGGGGGGTTACGTACATCTTTGTGGACCTTAGGGAGGTGATAAAAGAAAGGGATAACCGGTTTCTTGATAAAAAGGGCATTTTTCTCTTTTGGGCTGATAGTTCCTATCTCCTTTGATCGATTTAAAAATTCTAAAAATGCCTCTTGAAGTTTCAAATACACCTCTTCTCCTACCACTTTGTAATATAGGGTATTTTTTAAAATCTTAAAAGCTTCATTCATATACTCTTCCCTATTCTGTATTACAATGGAGCCCCCCTTATCCGCATTTCTTATAATGATATCTCTATTGTTCATAAGGGATTTCTTCGCTTTTTTCTGGTTGATGGTTAAATTTTCATTTTTAGGAATTTTCTTCTTTAGGGACCTAAGATCTTCCATAACTAATTGATTAAAGACCCCTAGATGATTTCCTTGGGCCCATATAGGGTAGAATGTAGATTTAGACCGTATACTATTTTTAGGGAGGGTAGGGTCATCAAACTCTTCCTCCATCTTATCGGATTTATTGACTTTACTCTTATTTTCTTGTATAATAAAATATCGTTGTCTAGTCAATTTCCTAATAAATAATTGGAGGTCTTTAAAAACTGTAAAATGACATATAGCTTTATCTGGACAAAAATTTAATCCCTTTTGGAGTAAACTAATTTCATCCTCTGTTAATTGATATTTGGATAAATTAAAAATTCTTACAGGGTCGCTCTTCACTTTGTCCCTAGTTTGTTTTTTTTGGGATCTGAATCTACTAAGACGTCGTCTTCCACTAAGGAAGCCCCGGCACCCTCTCTTAATAGTTTTCTTTTTCTTACTATTCCCATTTGGGTTATTGGTGAGAGCAGATTTTCCTCTACACTTGTGTGAATATTTAGTGTAGGGTTCAAACCTAAAAAAGATTGCGAAATGTCTGGTTGAGCTGAGGGTATCGTATTCTCTATGGATGAAGATACAGTATTTACCTCTCCCAAGGGCTGATTAGACTCTTCAATTGTATTTCCCAGTATATTTACATAACCCTATATATCACAGAGCTCAGCTTCTCTCCTCTATCATATAACCCTATATATCACAGAGCTCAGCTCCTCTCCATCTATCATATAACCCTATATATCACAGAGCTCAGCTTCTCTCCTCTATCATATAACCCTATATATCACAGAGCTCAGCTTCTCTCCTCTATCATATAACCCTATATATCACAGAGCTCAGCTTCTCTTCCTCTATCATATAACCCTATATATCATAGGGCTCAGCTTCTCTCCTGTATCATATAACCCTATATATCACAGAGCTCAGCTTCTCTTCCTCTTTCATATAACCCTATATATCACAGAGCTCAGCTTCTCTCCTCTATCATATAACCCCATATATCACAGAGCTCAGCGTCTCTCCTCTATCATATAACCCATATTCCCGAGCTCAGCTTCCCCTTTCCCTATCTTTTTCCCATATATCACAGAG